>VOQK01009830.1:49741-62113 GCA_015052645.1 Benitochromis conjunctus | reverse complement strand
TTGCATCTCTGAATAACCGCGTGTACACCTGTGTGTGCGCACCTGTGTGGATGAGCGCGCTTGTATACAAAAGGTTTCTCCATATAACGATCTGTCAGAGGGTGTGAGGAGCCATAGCCCCGTCCCCCAGGGCATGAAGCAGGCATGGAGGAGATTCAGGCCCCAGACATCCAGAGGTCCCCAGAGCGCGAGAGTCCCAGGAGGACCACCCTAGGGGCAAGGCGCCACTCACCCAGAAGGAGCCAAGGAGAGCCCCAGATGAGGGCCCACCCAGCAGTCACGGAGCAGAAGCCAGAGGGGGCCGTAGTGACGTGCCCGCAGGCTCCGTTGGCAGCCAGCCGCGCCAGAGCGGACCGGGCCCCAGGCCCGGAGGCCAGAGGCACGACGGCCCCCGCCCCCCGGAAGCGGCCCGACCGAGCCACAGGTGCCAGGTCCCGCCAAGCAGCTCACACTCCCCAAACGTACTTTACATCCCAGGTCCAGGTACCCTCGCCCCCTGAGTGGGATCTTGTACCCAGACCCAGATGATGGATATCTGGTATATCTGGATATCTGGATGGATAGCTGGTTTAATCACCTTCAGCTGTGTCAGTGCAGATACATGTGGCAGAGTGACAGAAAATATAAAGTTTGGAGAAAATTTATGCTGTCTATAGAGTGAGTCATCGATCACAGTGGTGCAGATTAATCTAATAACTTGGAGCAAACAGAAGTGGATTATTGAGCTTTGTATAGATCAGAATGGCAACTTAAAAGACTTAAAAATAGTAAAACACCTCCTGTACAAGCCTCAGCTGTTGCTTCATGAAAAGACTTTTATTGTGGATCATAAAAGGTAGAATTTTCCTCTTTCCTCATGAGGCGGCTATTTTTGATAACAGGAGCACATCTGTGTATATGCTATTATCTGTGTGCCACTGGAGCAATAGACTACTGCATGTCTCATTGCAGCTGGTGGAAGAAAAAAATGATTTCTGTCTGAAGGATCGATTTAAACAGATATCAAAAGGTTTTGTGTGAAAATGTGTAGATAAACCAACCAAGTATATTGACTTATTCCATTTTTACACAGTTAACGTAAATGCAAACTTTACAGTGTTAAAGGATCTAATGTAACACCCATGGGCCGTTGATGTAATCATACCATATGTACGCAGCCGCTCCTCCTCGAGGGACTGAGTGGTTTAAACTGCCCAGTTAATAAAAGCATTATGACGAGCTCGCTCTCTCTGCGATGCACTCAGCAATCAGATCTTGTAAATACTTGGGCGCGAAACAATGAAATATGTTTCAACATTAAACTACACGAAAGTGTTTGCATTGTGGTTTAATTAAGGAGGGAACATAAGAGGATAATTGCATAATTTTATTTTCTGCACTCCAGACTTGTTGTCATAAAAATTAATTTGCAAAGAATATGTTTAACCAAATACAGATACCCGCTGAGTTGATTGATGAGACAAGCAGACAGTCTAAGGGCCTAATGAGGGTGGAGAAAACTCAAATTCACCATCCCCTCAGTGACTAAAGTCTGTCTCTGTTTTAGGGTATTACACTTTTTATCGTTTCCTTCTCCAGTACAGTCTCTTCTGACTTTCAAAAGCCAACATGTTTTTTTCCTCAAGCCTCAAGTTCATACTTTTATTTCTAACCAACAACTAACAGGTCTAAAATGCCCAAATTCACAGGTGAATTAACATGTTTACATTAATGATACAAAAACCAGTTTAAGCCTCTTTGCATAGTTTTTTTTTTTTTAACCTTTTGAACAACTTTGTTTTTAAATAAATCTTTTTTTTTATACTAGTAAGCGTTACAGTTAGAGTTGTGGCTACTTAAGGGAATAGGCATCCCTAAACAGGCAGCTGTAGCTGCTATCTGTATGCTAGGCTTCATTTCAGCTAGTTGGAGTCACTGAACTAGACCGTGTTTGTATTGTTAGAGCTTTCTGGAGCATTTGTAATTCAATTTTCTGAGCAATAATATGACTGCTGTGTGATTAATTGTACAAACAAAACGTCCATGAAGTCTGAGCTCCAGTTTTGGAAGAACAGAAATTCTGTGATTTTATTGGTCTGCCACTGATTATCAGGTTTGTGTCTGTGTGTTATCCCCCTGCAGTACACAAATCCAATGAATGCATTAGCTCATAACTAAGCACTCCGCCCTCTGATCCAAATATTTCAACATCTCCTTCTGAAAACCCAAAATGCTCTTGGCAGTGAGGCTTCAAAATGTGGAGAGCAGAAACCAACGAGTGACGTCACAGTGGCTGCATCCATCTTTTATACATTCTGCTTTCTAAACCACAAAAATGTCCAGAGACCAACAACAAACTCATAGAGATCCTTAGAAAATCCTTAAATCTTCATGAGTGAGAAATTAGAAACAAAACCTCTAAAGTTTCTGCTTAAAAAAAAATCCAAACTTATTTCTATATCCTAAAAAACAACTCATTTTCAGAATGCTGGCATTCAGCTTCCTGAGACTGGAGACTCACCAGATATACCTGAAGGCCAATTAAAACTGTCTGGCTTGACCTTTTGATTGATGTTTGATTTGGCCAACTCCATCTAAAGACCAGCAACTTGCAGAGATATTAGTTCTTGAGGGTAAGGAAGGAGTTTACGTCTAAATATGTTAAACGCCACGATAAGTGAATGATTACAGTAGTAATGACTGGAAAACCTGGTGTTAAAAGATAGACGTACCTAAAGCAGAAGACTGACTCTGATCTGAGGGTAGAAAAAGAATATTTCAGTTTGGTGATAATTAAGCTGAGACTGTCTGGAAATGGTGGGTGGTAATGATAGACACACTGATGTGCAGGCAGAAGGTCTTTAAAGTGTGATTCAAGCAGCCTGAAGGTGGCAGAGCGTGCAACTCGTTGAGTGTTGATGGAGAATTTTAAGGCTTTTGAGTAGAGGTCTTCACAGGCTGTCTTAGCAAAGCAGTGAGTGTTTAAAATGATATACTGCAGAGCCTGATCAGTGCGTAGCCGTCAGGTGTGGAGACTAATTGCAAGAAATGATCGTAGGGACAAGCACAGATGCACTTGCTCACAAAGTAGAGACTAAACACTAACCACAAGAAATACAAAGGAAGAGGGGAAAAAAGGAATGAGGGAAAGACTCTGTTAGGACCACGATGATACTGTTGAAATTCCTGGGAATTCTCATATGATGTACCATAACAAACACTGACAGCAGACTGAATTGTTTCTGTGACCTGAAACAGTTTGGCTGAGATCCTGAAAGTCGGGCCGTGGTGCCTACAGTGAAACCTTTGTAAAGAGAAGCTCACTTTGGGTAACGATGATTATTTATTAGCACTGAAGTGAAGTCACCAGTCACCAAAATTAGCTGCAAAATTCAACATGTTTGCCTTGAGGACACTGCTGTTGTGATTTGGCACTATATAAGTCAAATTTTGAATTGTATAGACTATACAATTCAAATAATATACCCTTAACAGGCCGATATAATTGTTTAACTCACTGTATTGCCCTATAAAGACCTAAAGAGCATATCCAGCTCTAGTAGAGCAGCTTTAAATGATTCATATTTCAAAATAATCCTTTATCTTTTGCTGGGCTTTGATGCTCTCAGTTCATCGTCTGTCTGAAACTTGCAGACTCTATTTATAAGCTAAAAACCTCACACTTTGAAATTGTTATCAGCGACTAAAATTTGAAAAAGAATCCAAATCAAATTTAACACAAATGTCATGCAGTAGCAAAGAAACGGTTCCAACTAGCATTTCTCGACTGGACGTCACTTATAAACAGGCAGTTTGAACAACAGGTGGGCGGAGCTTCTGTATGCCTGATATGACCATTTAAGAATACCCCACCTCTCTGATATCAACATTTGTGATGCAGCCTGAGCCTTTGGATCACTAGGATTGCTGTCCATACACTGACCTCAGTTTTGAAACACTGGTCATGTTTAATATGAGCATCCACCAGTGGAACAGGAAAAACAGTACTGTGCAAAAAATCTTGAGCCACCCCTCATTCATTATATTCTGCTAGCAAGATGGAAAAAGGTGCAGGAAAATATTGAAACATGTGCAAAGATAGATAGAAATACAGCATATAAGGAAAAAAAAACAGTACGTCTGCACTTTTAATGAACTTGGCATTTAGTATGACCACTTTTATTATTCAGTAGGTAGATTTCTTGTAATGTTTTTAAGTAATCTTCAGGAATATTTCTCCAGACTACTTGAAGGACATTTAAAGCTCTTCATTTGATTTTGACCACCTTTCTTCCAGATTCTACACCATGCCATTGCCAATCAGATGTTATAGTTTTCCAGATGATATTGCATGGACTCAACTTGTTGGTGCAAAAATATTATTTTATGCCTGTCGAACTGTTTCATCTTTGGCATTTTTTTACCGATTCAACTAAAGAAATTGGAACAAATTATATGCTTTTGCAACAGACTGCTAGAAAGAAATTTCCTAAAGATAAGATTTCTTTATAAGACTGTCTGTTATGTGCAACAAAAGATACAAGGACTGGACTGGAAATCAGTGGGAAAAGCAGCCAGTGCTCAGACGCGCAGAAAGTTCAAGATCACTTTAAAAATGAAGAAGTGAGTGGACATCCTGCTAAGTTTTAAAAATGCTTGGAGTCTGACCCCTGGCACACTTTGTGTATCACTGACATAAGAAACCCATTTAATGTGCTTAATGCCAGTGCTGAAATGTGGTTGTCACATGGCAGCTGGTACTGTATACACAGTGTGGATGACCACACAGTACGCATGAAAAATGACAAGCAGATGGAGGGAAGACTTGAAGTGGTGTCGTCCTCAGGAAGGAAGGACACAAAGCAGGTGCCTTTTGGTGCAAATGAAAGCTCTCCAAGGAAACTC
This sequence comes from Benitochromis conjunctus, assembly GCA_015052645.1. NCBI lineage: Eukaryota > Metazoa > Chordata > Actinopteri > Cichliformes > Cichlidae > Benitochromis > Benitochromis conjunctus. The sequence continues at coordinate 57,229 of VOQK01009830.1, read as the reverse complement.
TGTGCCTCAGATTCATTTATCTCCACGGCCACCTGCAGGTCTTTCTTTGCTAAGTGCTGAAACAACATCACAGGTTTGTGAAGAATGAGAACGAGGGGGTAAATGTGTTCACTTTGTTATGTTTACTTCTTCACATCCATTCCAGCTACATGGCTGACTCATTTATTTATCCCGAGGAAAGACTAAAACACAGAAGGAGGTGTATAAATACACATACTCCAGTTCAGAAAGGTTTTTTTTATGTAGGGAGGAGTTGGGCTGTAATGGTGGTCTCTCTTTTTCTGCTTTAAGTAAATAAATACGTTTAATGGTTTGGCATTTGCTTCCCCATATGTAACCTCCAGGCTGCTCTTAATTAGGAAAGTATGCTGCTGGACTTATTAGTACAGCATGATATGGATTTGTTTGATGAGTACACAAATATACAAGCTCATTTATAGCTCTTTACCTAAATGAGCCTCATGTTTTCTGATGTTTTTTTCCCAGTTAAACACACACACTGCTCGTGTCAGTGTAAGGTTATTTCACACACATGTGTTGCATGTATGCCACGTACCCACGGGATGTCCTTTGATGATAGTACTTTGGCACACCAGACGGACCACAAAGTCCATGTTAGGAAGGAGAAGTTGTGGCATGCGCTGCAGGTTTATCAGCCAGATTTATCGATTAAAGGGAAGACATTTGGGTTAAAATACACACCATTGCAACAGCAATACTGCACACTGAAAAATAACCCTTATCTAGTGAACTTGAATATAATACCAAGCATCCGTTTTTGATGAATTGTGGGTGACAGACCTGTAGTGTTTTTTGCCATAACCCGGTTCATCATCCACCACCGCCAAAGGTAAAAGTGTGTAAGTGTGAAAGGCCAGTTGCTCTGACGAAACAGCAGCATTATATTAACTGAAAACTAGCTGGAACAGACTTGGGCAAAATGTCTGTCGAGTCGAGGGTTTAAACTGATGATGTAGTAGATAACCTGCGGTACCTCGCGAGCTGCAGGTGTTCATCGAACAGCTGGAGTGTGGCCACGGCTGTAGACAAGACGCTTCCTGGAGTCTTGGGGAAGAGGTGGGTAATCAGCGATGAGTGCTGGGAGTTGATCCAGGAGATGTGGCTCAAACACAAATACTACCTTCTGTATTCTTTATTGTACAAAGACATTTCTGAGTAACTTCATACGTCTTCATGGTCAAACATTTGATTTGACAATACCATCACTGAAAAACGGTAAGTGCTGTTGACTTTTTCAATAGGCTTTTTCAAATGCTTTCTTTCCTTGAATAAATACTGTACACTCGTACTTAGACAAACATACTTTTTGCTTCACTGTGGTTTTCTGACAGCTCAAGTTGCTTTTTCAAAATAAGACACTGACTCGAAAAATGTAAGAAGAGCTTCTCGGATGTTGTGTAATTTAATCCCGAGAGCTGAAGCACTTAAAATAAAATAAAATACCATCATTTGATGGTTCCAGTTTGCTGTTTTTCATTCCAGTCATTTTGATAATTTCAGGTTTGGGCTGTTGGTTGGACAAAGCAGCACTGTGATGGTGGCTCTTTGATCTGTGACACTTTCAGAAATTTTACAAGCCTCTTAGAGGGTTACAGAAAAAAAAAAAAGGTGTTTATTATAATCGTTGGAGCAGGATGATCTGAGCTCCAGCTTGGTAAGGTAATGCTTGTCAGTTATCATCTTTGATAATCTAAAACCACTTTGCAGAACTTAAGATGAAGAAAACAACTGTGCACAGTCCCTTCATTTCAAGAAGCCTGCAGCTGTGTTGTGGGTGATTTTCCACGGTCTTATTGTGACAGCAGATAAAATGTTATATTACCGCTGCTGGAGACAGAACATTAGTAACAGCACAGTGGAGAAAATTGTCATTTTACCCCCGAACATGTTGACCATTTAGCTGGTGGTGGTCAGTAAATTAGACTTTCATTATTACAGTCAATACTAAGAGTGATGAGTTGACCATGCAAGAACAGAAGATGATCACAAAGTGTTTCCACAAATCATCAAAAAATACACATGTGCACATATCCAGCTTTTTCCAATCTGCACACCATGTACAGTCTGGGCTGTTTCTCACACCCAGTTCCTTCAATATTGATATAATCCTTCCCAAAATAAGCAGAGACGTGTTGTATACGCTGTGAAAAGAGTTATGACTTACACTCTAGATCTCCCTTTCACATCTCCTAAATTATATCATGAACATTATATTGTGCCTATTTAATTTTACCCATAACATAACACCCTTGACCTAATGATGTGAAAGGTTGTCAGATGCACAAGTAACAAACGAAGCAACTGTTCTGAAAAAAAGTGGCAGAGCTCATCAAATACTGAGGCAGAGATTGAATGTGATCACAGAGGTAGAAATGTTTGCTGTTAGCTGTTAGTCACCTATAAGTGAAAAGGCTTTAACTCAAAGAACCGTCTGTGAACAAAATGTGTCCTCCCCGCTCCATCTATAGTCACCATCTCCTCTGAAGGCAGGCTGGAGGAGAAGAGAGGTCATTTCTTTCGGCCTCTATTGCAGTGCTGCCCCTTTATTACAGTACACAAGTTGAAGGTTGCCAACTCACAAATTTCGATCAGGTCACAGATGGTTCGGCAGAATGGGCTCAAGTGTCAGGGTGTTGGATGAGGAGGAGATAATACACCCTTAACCCCGTCATTCATCCCTCCTGGTCCAGCCTTCACCCAGCAGATGCCGTAAACAAGTTAGCCGTTCCTGCTGCATTCTCTGAAGGGTTAAGTGGTTGAGTGCATGTCTGAAGGACCATCTGCAGTGCTCGTGTGAAACACGCATAGCTGCATGTAAAGCATTTACAAACCTGTATTTATTCTGAAAGGTTTGAAAAAGGATAAATAAGGTGTACTTTTAATGTTAGTCATACTTTCCACATACTTTATGCTAATCTTTGTTTTTTTTTAGATTGACAATTCATATTCACTGAGATAAGAAGCAGGCCTGATGGTGGCATCTAATGGTTGCTCTATGTGGAGTAACAGCAGCACCAGCACAGGATGGCACAGGCATTTGTGGACCGTTGACTGAATTGGGGTGTCTCTCTGTATACCTGCCACAGTTGTGTTTTTAGCAGCTGTGCTTCTTTAGCTAGGCTGCTGCAGTGCAACATTTTAGAATCGGACTAGCAAACAAACAAAATGGCATCGTAGATGGACAGATGACTCAAGGTTCAGATTCAAGATTCTTTATTTGTCACGTGCATAGTTATACAAGTACAACACGCAGTGAAATGTGACCTGATACGCTCCTCGACTGGGCAAAAAGAGAGAGAATATACATTACTCACTGTATACACATATACAGTGAGTGAATATATACAAAGAGGACATTATGTGCAGCAACGGGGGGGGGGTTATATACATTATATAAATAAAATTAAATGAAAAAAACCAAACAATCTGTAAACTCCGTACATTGTGTGAGTGGGGTGTTAAAGTGTCTCGTGCCGTAGTGAAATCATAGTGGAGCCACAAGGATCAGGCTGATATGAGAATGGTAGCACTGAGTCCTGTCCCAAAGGAAGTTCACCGTGGTTGTCAGCTGATCCCACACAACATTCACTCCACACCAATAGCATCAAGTCGATCAAATAATAAATAATACTTTAAAATACGCTAATTAAATAAAAATACTCCCATAATCAAGGGTAGCAAATTAGCATCTTTGCTGCACATTTGTGCAGGACATCATCATAAAACTCTGCTGCAGGCGGTTCAGTGTGTGGACTCTTTGCTCAGTCACTGCATGAGGTCGCCCTGTGTATTTCAGGGGGATGTAACTTGGAAAATTTTCATGGAATGAGGGTAAAATTTTGCATGCCCTCATTAAATATACCACAGCTACTACAGAAAAAACAAAACAAAAAAAAACAGCTGATTTTGAAGCGGTCAGGTGAGAGGCATTGATTATTTGTTTTATGGAATGACCCTGATAATAAAAATATGGATGTATGTGCACGAGTTCACAGTGACTCTTGAACACCCACACTTTGTTTTCAGTTCACAAGGACACCAGATCTGACATGAACTGCCAGTCTCCCATTATATGTGCAGCAGTCTGTCAGGACTAAAGAGACCAAGCATCCAGCTAACCATTATATCAGTGCTGCACTTGATAGAAGCAGAGAGAGCAACCATCAGACCTCAACTGGAACTAAATGACAGATATCCCCCCGCCCCATCTGAGTCTCTCTCTATTTCTCCCTCTGCGCCCTCTCGCTTTCCCTTTGCCTTTCTTGATCTCTTTGTCTCTCTCCTCCCTTTCAACAAGCCCTCTCTTCTCTGTCCTTTCTCCCCGTGGTCTCTCATCTCTCCTGTTTTAACTCCCCTTCTACCGCGCTGCCTGTCTTTCGGTTTTTCACTGTGCTTTTATCTTCCTGCCCCTCTTCTCTGCCTGCTCACTTTCATATTCCCCATCTCCCTAAATCTATCTCTGCTCCTGTCCGTCATGTCCTGTCATCTCAGCGGATCAGGCCGCTCGGCAGATGCAGAGAATGGACGATAGCTTACTTTCCCCTCTCTCTAATAAACTTGGGGTGGGGCCGGCTGAAGCCAGGCTCTGAGCCAGCATTAGTGTCAGCGTGACAACAGGAAGTGAGTGCTTAATGCAGACAAGATTCGCGGCTTTAGTTCACAGAGGGCAGCGCAGAGAGACGACGCAGAGAACCTGGAACTGGAAGGAGGGACGCATCCTTCAAGCAAAGAAATTCAGACACCAAGAAAACACTGCAATATGGTCTTTATTACCAGCGGGATCAAATGTGTCGTGATTCTGTCATTCTTTGTATTTTTACTGTGCGATGTGTACTGTTGATATCACAACAGTAGTAATCCAATAAAGAGCACCACATGCTCTGCAAACCTGTGGAGGCTTTGAGGTTTAATCATAAATCTGTAACAACTCCAGGTATCTTACTGACGGACCACTGGAGACCGGGCTGTGTGGAAATTACAGCTCCTCGATGCTTAACAAAAGAGAAGAAAGAAAAACAGCAAACCTAAAAAAGATTGTTGTCCTCGGGTTGGTCTTAAAGGTTAGGAGTGTTGAGTTTGATAAAGTGCATACTGTCTTTCTCTTCAAGGTCATGATACAGAACAGTCGCAAAGCCTTTAGTATTTTAGTTGTGCAGAAAAAGAAGAAAGCTTTGAATCCATTCTCTCTGTGGTGGGTTGTAGAAATAATGCTGGTCGATCACTATGTGGCATCGTTTACGGGTAGAACAACAGAATCTGAATGTTTTTCAAGCCCCAACTTTCATTCTTGATCAATGTTTGTGCTGCTCCAAGCCTCTAGTGTTACAATACAAATGCTCCCAGTTCAGAGAGAAAACCCACAAAACAAAACCTGGGTCACGTTATTTTATTTCTCACTGCACTATGCAGGCATCCATGCCTGTTATGGACATTCCAATTTTTCCAAAGCTCTGGACCCTGTGGGACACTCGAGTTATGAGCATCAAGAGGGTGCTGAGAGTCAGGGGCTGGAACAGATGGTAGCATGCCTAGAGGGGGCCATCAGCTCAATCCTGAGATCCAACAACCAACTTTTAGATCCAAATATGAGCTGGGACAGGCTCCGTTCACCCTGCAACCCTGAACCAGATAAGCTGTAAAAAATATGATCAAATGACATGCTATGAAGCCTGAGGACCTATGGGAGTTATCCTTGTACATATACAATAGGACATAAATGGGTGGATGACCACATATTGTGCTTTCCACCCTAACAAGCTGCCACTAACTAAATTTGATGAATTTGCTCATATAAGATGCAACTTTGTTAGAGATGAAGATTCAGACTCTCTCAATTGCAAGTAAGCTGGTGAACCCTAAAGTTCACTAGAGACATAAAAAGTATAAACATTTGTGAGATTGTGATTATATAATGAACATTTGACAACAGTTGACGAGGATTCACATCAAAAAATCCAGGTAATGTGAAACTGATGTGGAATATGAAAAATCATTTGTGTTTGATGATAAATTTGCAAAGACAATGCCCAGGGCAGGGAGGACAGATGTACGCCATATCATCCTCATGGCTGTCAGGGCCCAAGGTTTCTCAGCAAATTGAGTAATGTTATTCTTTTCACAGTTATTGCTTCTAATGTTGTGGCTGATTAGTGCATGTACCACACTATGTCAAAACACAAATCGCTTTCTGTCTCTAATTGAAAAACATTTACTCACAGAATCCTCTCTATATCTGGAAACTGTGGAAAAAGTTTGCAAGGAAGAGTTCCAAACCATTGATATGTGAAGTGCCATTTTTAATTCTTTTTTTAACTTTACAACCACAGCGATGTTGCCTTTTTGGAGCCAAATGTGACTATACTTTGATGAGAATGTGGTCTGCTCTAATATTAGCTTCAACATTAGGTTGGTTGAACTGAAACTAAATGGCAAAAGTCTAAGAATTTCACTCACCAAAACTGGAACAGTACAATTAACCACACATCAACCATCTTACTCATCAGATAATTATATTTAAAATGCTTCACAGGCTGTAAACATGGTTATTTCTGCTACAAAGTTGGACATTTTAACTTGGAAGTCTATGGGGGACTGACTAACTGCTGGAGCCCCTCATGGGCATCAGAGGAACTGCAGGTTTTGTTTTTTTCAGCTTCCTGTTGTTGATCTGTTTAAAACATAACTGATTCCACCTTCAGTGCTTCCTCCTGCACTTTAATATGCCGATAGCACCATGGAAAGCTCAGTTTAACAGCAGGTAGCACCATTACATCAGACACTATAGACAAACTGTAATCCTACACAATTTCATTTGGCAAAAGGACAACAAAAAGATTTTACATGTTGCAATTTTGTATCTTTCAGAGAATAATTCTGTGACCTCTCACTTCCAAAAACCAAAGTCAAAACTCACATTTCAAAGGGGAGAGTGCATCCATTAAAGGTGACTCTCCCAATCGCCCCCTTTTACTGTATCTGTGAAGAAGATAGGAATCAGTGCTCTATGCAGAGAATGCTCTGTATGATCACTGACAGTGCAAATAGGCAGAAAAGTCATTTCAGTCAGGAAATGAGAAGGCAGCGGCTTGTGGAGGCCCTCCAAAATGATACTTATCTGCCAATCAGGGAGGGAATCTGTGATAAGGAAAAGCGGATCGCAGGTGAAGAGACACGAGGAAGTGAGGTGTCAGGCGAGGGCGAGGAAGTGAAGGAGAGAGCGCCGGAGAGAGATACAAGGGGGGACGAGAGATTGAACAGCGCTCAGATTGCAGGCGAACGAGGGAGGAGGATGTGGAGTAGGTAATAGATTGCTGCTGAAAAAGCACACGTGGGTCATGAAAGAGAAAGAGGGTGTGCAGGCAGAGAAAGCAAGTGTGACTCAGAGAAATAGTAGGTGGGTGAGAGGAGGGAGGAGAGAGAGAAATGTAATAGGGGAAAAAAAAAAAAAAAAACAACAGACTTTTTGTT
>VOQK01009830.1:24393-34396 GCA_015052645.1 Benitochromis conjunctus | reverse complement strand
CCTCAATGAAAGATTTAAAAAAAAAAAAAAACTAATTAAACAAAAACTAAATTTAAACCTAAAGCTGTGAAGTAATTTTGGAGGTAGCCAAGATGGAAAACTAAGTAGCAAAAATAAACTATTTGACCTATGATGATGTGCTTCCTAGTGGCTAGCTACAGAGCTATAGTTAGACCAATATCAACACTTTAGCACAAGGAAAATGGAATATGAGGGTTTAATTCTTCACAGTAAAAGTTCATTTTAAGGGTCTCTGAAAAGAAAGAAGTAACATCCTATGACAGGAAGAAGATGCCAACAAAAGATCAAAGAGAAAATCTGAGATGATGTTCCACAATTTGTTGCTGAATGGTATGGATTACTATGAAAACTAGTGATTCTTCTCTGAAGTGATAAATATTTGGTGCTCAGGACACCGTGAGCCAATGGGTAGTAGTTACACCCAGAGTTCTTAAACAGCTTTGAAACGCGCTGCACATGAAGAGAGCTGATAAAAAGCAGAAGAGGCTGAGTGATGGCAGAATAGTTTCAGGTTTTTTTTCCCCCCAAAAAAGAGACAAAAAAAATTGCAGCACAATAAAAAAAGGGAGTCTCATCCAATGCAGCAGATGCATCGATACATCATCGCTTAACAAGAGAGAGCAGCTTGGGAAAGAAACACCTTACAGGGTTGTTTTGTGGGGGAGGACAGCCTCGAGACTCTCCTCAGGACAGGAAAACTTCATCTCCAGCTGGGATTTGTGCTGGAGCCGTGTTGTCAGAGTTAAAAGATGCATTTATATTTATACCTCTGACCTTCACAGCCCAGTCTTCAGTGTCAAGCCCCTTATTTGCTATATGAAGCAAAATTCTTCTGAATCAGTCGCTCAGTGCGGCTTGTTTTTAATCTGGGTGTTGAACAGATATTGAACATTTATTATATGACTGGGTATTGCATGCACATAACTCTGCGCACCTCACTCAAGTGCCAGCTGTAATAAAGATCGCCCATCCAGAGGGTCAGTGGTGCTTGATGAGCGAAGAAATTACACCGTTCCTCATTTTGATGAATGGGCGGATTTCCTGTCATTATTATGTTCTGCCGTATTAGTTATTTTCATCAAGTGGATAAAAGCTGATGCATGCATTTTTCTCAATCATTCCTGTGTAAGTGCCTACTTATTGTTCCAATATATTGTGTAACTTAATAGGCTAAGGTGACATATATGTGTCAGACGATGAGTTAGGGTGAAATAAAAAGACCTAACAGGCTGTGATTTTACTGAACTGTATGTTTGAGAAGCTTAGTGGGGAAATATATTTTCTAATCAAACTTCCTTTGGGTATTTAGGGTGTGATTCACACGTAATAATGAAAACTGTTACCAAATTTGTTCAGATTATTCTCAATAATTGAATAATTACAACCGTAATAAACTCTATTGTATGTTAATAGACCGCAACATGCTAAGGAAAACACTCACTGTTATTGTGTTACTGTATTGATGTATCAACACGACAAATTCTGTATTAAAGCTGTAGATTTTTGTGTTGAAATGAGCTGAACAACAAAAACAAAACAAACGTAGACTGAAAAGGGCTTGCATTTCATTTAGCTGCTTCTGTTGCAGGGTCTTTACTGTTAGTACCGACCTAAGCAGCACAGAACCATCATTATTAGCAACACCACTTCCTCTGAAGAGAAGGCAAAATGTCTGCTGTAAAAAAGACCTCTAGAGAAGCCTGCTCCACTATCTTCTGCAATTTGCAGTGCCAATCTTAAGATGTTTCCATTGTTCACTAAATATAAAAGACTTATCTAAATGAGCCAAATGAGTATGTTGCCTACTAGTTTGTATCTTTGTGGAGAAAAATTCATAGACGAAATTTTGGGTCTGTTGGCTTCATCTTAGGAATAAGAATCACAAAGGTCTGAAGCAGATAGGATAAGAGTCAGTTCCTCCGAGCCTCTGGTGCAAAAATGTAGATTTCCTGCCCTGGGTTGGGAAAACGAGGCTGTCAAAAGTGAAAGAATTCAAACAGGATCTTTTTCACGAGTGATGGGAAGGTGGATCAACAGATTGCTGTAGCGTCAGCAGTAGTGCAGGTGTCTTACCTGACCATTGTCTTGAAGACAGAGCTGAGGTGAACTCTTTGACTTCTTTCCAACACTCACCTTTGCTTATGAGCTCTGGTAATGACACCAAGAATGAGGGTTTTGAGATTTTTCAGGCACACCCCACAGGGAAAGACCCCAAACTTATATTCAAAATTATTTCAATGTTTAACACCTCCATAAATCTTGACTTGTGTTTTCTATGATCAGAGTGTACTTGGATCATTATCCTGTTCAAAACATCCACCTATGATTCATCCTTAACTTTCGGACAGATGGTCTCACAGGTTGCAGTTCCTGAGGCGGCAAAGCAACCCCAAACCAGGACATTTCCTCTGCCAGACTTCACAGTAGGCATGAGCTTCTGCTCATGCTGTTACTGTGACCAAACAACTTTATCTTTCATTAACCTGTTCAGAGCACATTATTGAATAAGGCCTGGTGTTCACTGGCAACCTGTGATTATTTTTCCATTTAGCACCACCGAGGTTTGGTTTTCTATAAGGCCTACCTTAGACCTGATTAAATATTCTTTCCCATTCAGAGAAAGAACAAAATGTGTCACCATAACAAATGCAATGGAAATTCACAAACTTCATCCAGATCCAGACTTTTTTCACGCATGGGATTTTTTTGCGATCTCTTTCTGGCACCAACAATTGCAAGAGTTACCAACAATCTAGGATTCTTTGACCTTATACTCATGAATTCAATAAAATTCCACAAGATTTGTTTTATTTTTTGCTTTTGTGTTTTGTTTTTAAATTATGAAAATGAATCTGATTTCCATTGAGTGTACAATTTGGGATCCTGCTGCTTCAAGACTATTATTAGAGCTACCAGAGAGCAAATTGCCTTGTATAAAGGCACATCTGCAGTGAGTGTATCCACCTGCATACATACATTTATCTGTTATCTTTTTCTGATTGCTATTTGGCAAAGATTTATTGTAATTATGATTTCTCAGAAATCATTAGTTTGGTGGCATAGGTTCAACAGTAGCACTGCTACAGGACAAGCGATTTCAATCTAAGAACTGTAAAAATAGACTGCGGGGTGACACAGCTCGGTGCTGCAAATCAAGAAATCTAATCTAAATACGGAGTTGCAAATGTCACGAGCAAAAGATTAATATTGACTGAGGGGAAATTAAGGCTCTTGGAGGGGAAAACTGCGGGTATCAGACAGCTGAGATGGAAAAGGCATCGAGAATTCATTCAATTTCCCATCTGCCTCTCTCAGTTCTTCATTTCAATAAAGTTCATTTGCAGTTGCAAAGTGTGTTTTATCAGCATGATGCTAGTGGACAAAAACAAACTATGGTTGGAAAAGACATTTATAGCAGTATGCGATTTTTAGTCTTTTTAATGCATGTTTCAGTCACTATGATGGTAAATTCTGAAAATATCTGAAGGACCCTGCTCTGTTTTTCTGTTGTTCTCTCTCACATACTTTCCTGCTTCACACATTAGCCAATTACAAACACGATAATCAAGGTAATCAAATCTGCCTTTAAATCCACACCCTGGTCATCTGCTGGGATAGAGGGATAGCATTAGCAGTGATCTCTAGGCTTAAGTTTCTATTGCATTAAGGGGCACAGCCAGTCAGGCAGGTCAATTAGATTTGTCTTTAACGCAGCTGCTCCGTCAGGGTTTCAAAGGGTTAGCGTGTTTGGCTATGAAAAGACTTCACAAACACGTATGAGGTTTCTGTTCTTCTTCTACGTCCACGTGTATGATTGTGTGTATTCTGACGTTTCCATACATGCTTCTCTGCGTCTTCTCCTCCAGGTCACAGGTTAGTCAGTAAGATGGAGCCAACAGGAAGAGACATCTGTTGTCTGATGTCTGACGAGGATGGATTGCATGACTGATGTGCATGGGGCACATCTGGGGCTCCCGGGTCACACTGCGCTTGCCCTGAGGTCGTCAGGAGTCAAAGCCCCTCCATAACTTTCTACTCCAGGAAGCCAATTTACTTCAAACACCAGCTGATCATCTGGGGGGTAATTGCAAATCAAATCGACCCCTCATTCTGGTTGAAGTGCACCCTCTCTCTTTTCATGCCAAACTAGAGGCCACTTCCCTTTCTGCTCCCCCCCTTTCGATTTGCAGTTTGTCTTTTGCTACACCCTCCCTTCTTTTTTTGGCTACATTCATCCCATAATCGTGATGGAGGACATTTCCTGTGGCGGGTGGAGAAACTGAGATTCAGCAGGAGCGATGCAAACAGGACAACAATCTCCACAGATTCATGTGTGACAGTGCATGCATGGTCCTCTGGAGTGCCAGCTGACAAACACACAAGCCCGCACCGAGCCAGCTGCCTCCAGAATACAGCGGCTGTCTTTAGCTCCGTTTATTCCGCATCAGCACAGCAGCGTTTTCCAAATAACTCCTTTTGCACATGGAGCACTGCTGCTCGCATGTAAGAGCACGGCTCGCCTACAGTAGTTGCTGCATTATGAATGGCATCTCGATGCCTATAGTTTCACATTTAAGTGGGGCTGTGTATGTTTGTCAGTTGGTCCTCAGAGTGACATGCAGCCACTTAAAGCCAGCTGACTCCAGAGTGTTGGGCTATATGGCGAGCTGGGTGAGCTTGTTAAAGGACAGCCTCAAGGCTGGCTTTCTCAAATTACTCCTGTGTGGCGATGGGAAAGGCGAGCCTGCCGCTCTCTCCTGTGTGGCTTTGCTTAATTGCAAAAGGCGATGACGGCAGCAGTGCTCCTAAATCTCTGCACTCATTGGGCACAATTTCATGGATGAGAAATACAAAAGAGCATTACTCCTACATTGTGTACGTAATGTTCTGCATGTCAGGGGAGGGCTGATGGAAAGGTTCAGAGCAGGGTTCCCCCCCCACAGTGAGTAATGCAGAGTGTCCTCACTTGCTTCTATCGCTGCATTTCTCAGGGGTATCAGTGTAAAAAAAACGAATATCCTATAATTTCTCTGCTCCAGGCACTCTTTCAATTACAACCTTTCAATTTAAAATACTAAAGATCCTCCTGTGCTGCATTTCTGGCTGGGGAAATGGGTGTGAATTTATGGAAAGGTCAAAATGAAATTAGAAAGGATGGGACCTGCAGAGAGCTGGTGTCCAAATGACCGTCACTTCATAAAAGTTATAGAGATATGTGGTCCACGCCGGGGTGGTTCTTGGATTTGTTTCCATTAACAATGGGGTTATAGAGAGCATTACATGCATTTTCACAGCGCCTGAGTAACCGATACGCTATTTCCCTTATCCCTTAAGCCCTCCAAGTGTCGGAGCATGTTGAAAAAAATGTATGTAGATAATAAAAAAGCAATAGATAGGGCTGCAGTCCTTTTGGAACAGCTGTCAAATAAAAAGGCTCGACGACAGACTGCTTTTCAGCACAAGTGCAGCTGTGAATGTGAATAGTGTTGGAGTGCAACGTGACACGCTGTCATTTCACACAGCTGATCATGCTTGTGTGTGTGTTTTGTGTGAATGAGCGAGTATGATTTAATACACGTACAGCATGTCAGTTAAGTTAAATTTATGCATGACTGTTATAGTATGTTCGTTAATTTCTGCACTGAGCCAATTAGCAATCGCATGTTATCCGTTGCTGCCACTGTCCTCATTCAGGCTTCGTCCATTTATTCATGAGCGTTTCTTTACCTCATCCACAGAGCCGACATTCGTTTGCATCAGATTTCTTGCATCATCTGTCTAGTCACCAATATTTCTGTATTTTGTCCTTGTGATTCAAGGCAACAACATTGTGCTTTAATGAAGACATCCCAAAACTTAAGAAACAGCAACCAGTGTTGGAGCATGAAACCATTCTGTGGTCCACTCAACCCCTGAATTACACCACTAATCAACCATTAAAGCTGAATGTAGTCACCGTAACATTTATCAGTTTTGGAGTTAGATGGTGGCGAGCCTTCAAAAGTCCAAGTTTCTTGGAACAGGATGTGGGTAAGTGCTATCAGCTAGTGCTAGCTAACGTGGATAGCAAGCATCATACATGTTAATTAGTAAAATCTAAATAAAATCTCAGAATTTTACTCAATAAAGTAGCCCACAGACTGGTTGTACCACACTACCACACTGACACTACTTTCATCTGGCAATAGACACTCGATGCAGGTAGACGGGCTGGCCGTAGCTTGGTACGATCTACCAACGCACCGCCAACAGAGAATCATATTCAGCCCATTCTTCAGTCCCTTAGCACAATTCACTGCACAGCAAGCCATATTATTTGCCAGATAATTGCTTTAAAATGCTCCAAGTTACCAACATACAAAGTTTTCTGAGTGAGTCTATTGTTTATTGTCCCTAAATCTGGCAAGGTCTCCACATTTTTACTGCTGCTTTTTGTGGACCAAGTGCTATAATCTTTGTTGATTAATGATCTCCAACCTATACTTGGGTCAATTGCAGTGAATCTCTGAGTCTGAGGCCATGGTTCTAGCAATGAGCTGCTCCTTCAAGACAAAAAATTCACATAACTCTGGTAGGTCACTACTAAAAATGGCACAAATTAGAAAAGTGGAAACACCTCAGGAAGGACTGCTGGAAGATGTGGCTTGGAATAAGGAAGTGAGCTTCTCTGCTAGAAGTTAGATGGAGATTGCATGAATGATGTCTATAATAAGTATTATTTGTTCTTCTTTTTTCCTTGCCTTGCCAGCCAGTCGAGGCAGATGGCTGCCTTTTCCTCAGCCTGGTTCTGTTGGAAGCGAATATATCCAAATGTATTTATCGAATGAAGGTAAAAATTCGAGTTATACAAACAGCCGCTTGCAACTGAATTTGAGGGGGGTAGGTGGGAGGGACTCACTGGTTTTTCCATGGAATGACTCATATATTGCAAACACACTACTGTATCACATCATTCTCAGCAGGCTTTGGATGCTTAAGTTCCCACAGATGTAAGCAAGGTGGAGGGAAAGAAAAAAAGATGCTGCTGATGATTCCCATAGAGCAGAAAGCTTTGACTCTTTGTATTGCCCTCTGTGACACAGTGATATATGGCACTGTCTGAGCCGAACATAAATCAGCCTGCTGAAGCCTCAAATTAGCTTTGGCTGAACTTCTGAATGCATTTTTGCACAGAACAAGTACAAAGGTTTCATCTTCCATTTTCTATAGAATAGCCACTTTTGCAAAGGTATTGCTTCATAGACAAAAGGAATGATTACAGGGAGCCTCTCCTCTGTTCCTCCATCTCTGGCTCTCAGTGGTGGAAACAACACTAGGGAGCACACTTACTCCAGAAATGAGAGGACGACTGAGAAGGAGAGAGAGTAAAGAAGGAGGGGGTCAGGGAGAAGGAGGTGGCTTATGAGCTGCAGGGTGAGAGATTGAAAGTAAAGAGGGAGAGAGAAAGGCTGTGTGTGCAGCTCGCTATCAGGCTTTATAGGCTCGATGGAGAGCAGTGCAACATCAGAGGCAGAGGGAACTGAGTGTGTGCGTGTTTGTGTGTAAAAGGGGAACCATGGTGTCAGGCTTGATTTCATTACCGGGGCTAATCAGGTCCATATACTTTAAGTGCTGCTTTAATTTGTCTAATCTCTGCAGGATATGGCCGCTGCCCTCCAGGCTACATGGCTGCTTTGCCTTTAAAAGCTGTTAAAGAGCACACGGATGAGCACGGACTGACCTGAGGACAGGAGATGGTGTCCCTGTCACATTAGCGCATACATATTTTCATTAGCATAGGGCCTCACCTTCACACATGAGGACGTCATGCCACCTTCTGCTCAAAGCCATACCAACACTTCAACTCTGATGATCCAAATATGTAGAAAAAGCAATGTAGAAAAGATTGCACTCTAATTTTAGTACCCACACCTTCTTCCCTACTTTTCATTGCATATATTTTTGAGCCTTTGTTTGCTAAAGAAAATGTCCGATCACCTGCTTTAAGTGTCATGCACACGTGGCAACCGTATGAGGCTCCACGTTTGTTTAGAGTCTGATGTGTGAGGGGAAAACCTAAACTGGGATACTGACAAATTACTGGCACTTAAATGACAGGTTTGCCTTTAATACGGAGCCATATTTTCAGAGTGCCAGATGGCTTTTCAAACTCAAGGCACATCACAGACGTAGAAATTTAAATGTGTTTGACAAGTTCAGCAAAGCAGCTCTGAAACTGTATTTGGGTGTATTTACTGTGGAAACAATTAGTCAATAAATGCCAGAGGTCCGAGGAGCCGTGCACATCAGTGCCATTCTCATCTGACAACGACTGGCATGTTGCCGTTTAGTTAATTAGACACAGTTTGTTAGTTAGTGGATTTTCAAAGGGAGCAGAGTTTTCAGATAAGATCGAGCAGGTCTGCAGGTAAGTTTCCTTGTTAATTGATGACTGATTTAAGCGGCGGTCAGTCTGTCTAACCCTTTCTAACTCATCATATACAAACATTTGGTCCTCTGGCATCACACCTACTTGGCACCCCAGCAGCATAACGTTCAATAATCTATAAAGCCCCCAAGTTTTAAAAAAAACTGTGCTGCAGGGAGAAATTTGTGATGAAGAACACAAAAAAAAAAAATTGTGAAACATTGTTCCCAGAAACACAGATTAATTGACTGAATGTTGTGACTGTTTCACAAACTGCCATGAGACTGTGTTGACCAGTCCCTGCGGGGGCTGATCGAATACACACCGGGCCTACATGTGAAGTCTTGATTGCTGTGGGCTGTTGATCAGCTGATGAAACTCACTGGTGCTTTGATTGCTGGCCAGGTTGCACAGCTTATTTCTAGGTTTGAGATTTCATAAATTAGGCAGCTGTGA
Source organism: Benitochromis conjunctus (assembly GCA_015052645.1). Lineage (NCBI taxonomy): Eukaryota > Metazoa > Chordata > Actinopteri > Cichliformes > Cichlidae > Benitochromis > Benitochromis conjunctus. The sequence goes on along the minus strand of VOQK01009830.1, from coordinate 25,512 downwards.
AGTTAAGAAAGTCATCAGCCATTAAAACTGTGAGCCTGGTGCATGTGCTAATGCTTGTTGGTGTGTGCTTGTGTCTTTGGATATCTCTGCCTTTGTGCTCCTGGACCTGACCACTCCCGTGCTGCACTCACCAGCCAGTGTTCATGCTGTTTGCTTCTCCCTGCCTCCTCCTGTCTTGTCAGATTTGGCAACACCTCTGGTAAAAGCTAATCCTCATGTTCTCACTTGCACATAACATCAAGCATTTATGGCTGCTACTGTCAGAGGATATGACAGCAGATATTGTGCACCACACATTTCAAGCATCTCTTCTCAACCACATTTTTTGTTTTCCAATTTACATGCTTGGTACTTTGAAGCCCTTACCGTTGTTAGATAGAAAATCTGCATCCTGTTATCAAAGAACAACACATGCCATGGCATATAGTGTAGGACAGCTAAATCTCTTCATCTTTAAGTCAAAGATTTGAAGCACAGCGCGTTCACTCATGCAGCCACAGAGGCTTTTTTAACCTCACTTTGGACTATAATGGATTTCCACTGTGGGGAGTAAACACAAAATAGAGGCTTGCATCGCAAATCTCCTAGCAACCACATCTGACACCATCATCATCAGCATCATGTAAACCCAGTAGACAATTGGCTCTGCACAAAATACTCACTCAATATAACAACCATGCTTCAGTTCAGCCCATTTTGTACACTATATACACTAATAGCACCCAAAACTCCATTAACAGGATGTCATGGTAACATTTAGAGGATTATTACATATGGTAAAGTGCCAGGGTGATGATTTTCTGATGAAAATATAATACAATTATCATAGTTATGATTCCTGAGTGGGGATACAGTTGGGAGAACTGGGAGAAAAAGACAATGGCTGTAGCTCAGGAGGTAGAGCAAGCCATTGACTAATCAGAAGGCTGGTGGTTCAATACTTGGGTCTTCCAAACTCCAGTCTGTATGCCTAAGTATCCTTGAGCAAAACAATAAACCCAAGTTGTTCTGTGCTACATTCATTGGAGTTTCAATGTTAGGTGTAAAGATGTTGTGTAAAGTATTGAGTGCCAAGGAGAACAAAAAAGTGCCATATAAGAACCGGTCTTAGTTACTTAA
>VOQK01009830.1:2274-15002 GCA_015052645.1 Benitochromis conjunctus | reverse complement strand
TACTCCTAATATAAATAAAAAACTACTTAAAAAAAAAAAGAAATAAACTTATGTAGGCTTTGTTAATAGTTCTGGTTGTTAGGGGAAACGCCATCTATCTCACTTTGGATGGAGCAGCTCCCATTTCTAGAAATAATATCTTAATCCACTGCAGTTTCTCCCCACCTGTCATCCCCTCAAAACCCCATCCCCATAAAGACTGTGTCGGCATCCAGACCATCAAATAAGACAAACCTAAAATAAAAAAAAAAAACCCAAAAAACAAAAACGATTTAAACATAAAATTTCACAGACAGAGCAATATGGCACCAAAGAGTAAAAAGCAAAATGTGGACCACCTTTTTTCACTCGCCATGTGTTTTTACATCACTTTGCATTTAATCATTAGTTGTTATTAATCTCTGGCCCCCTTCCACAGTCTATTTTGTCCTTTCTTGCTCTCTTCATCCCCAGATGGCAGATGGCTACCCCTCCCTGAGCCTGGTAAGGTTTTGTCCTTCATCGTCATTAAAAGGGAGTTTTTCCTCCCCGCTGTCACCTTAGTGCTTGCTCATAGGTGCTTTATTGCCATATAAATAAAACAAAATTGAAAAATTCAATTCAGTGTTTCTTATTTGATATTTAAAGCTTTAGCTCTATTGTAGTTTGCTGATTTTTAATTTAAATCACTCGAATCGCCATTATTGTAGATAAAGCTACTCAAGAATATAAATGCCATTAAAATCATGTCAGGCAGCAACATTAAAGTGGCATACACATTAGTGACACACATGAATCCATGACTATGGTGCAGTAATATCACATATGTGACTTTAGCTACTTTATGGGTGCTAAAACTTGAATACTATCACTAAAGAAGGATTAAAACTTTTATTGACGTAAACAGCTGAAATACTCAATTCCCCACCTTTGAAAACAGTTATTAAAAACATTTCATGTTTTGCCATCTGTATGAGGCTACAGCGCTGCACCACACCTGCCAACCACAACAGCCACAACCTTAAGTTGAAGCCTCGAAACATCCAAACATGTCTGTTAGAAATTTCTCACCCCCACATAGAGTTGTTATAATGGAGGTACCCATCCATAGTTACTATAACTATTTTCTGTGTCAGACTATGAACACGTTTCTTTCTGAAGTGAAGTACTGCTCGTGTCTGAAGTGGATGTTAGAGGAACTGCGGAGTTTGGCACCAAGTGTTGGCTTCATCTTCAGCCCAAGAGGTTTGTGCTTGATGTAAACATACACAATACATTTTCTCTTCCTACAAAAGCTATGCTGGATCTCTGGAGGTTTCCACAAGCATGTGGATCCCGCCTGTGCCAAGTCATTTCATTGTGAACGTGACAACTCAGTCATAGCCTAGCGAGGTAGGCCAATTGCCCCATCCATGACTTAGCAGGCATCTTAACTAAGAGTTTAAATGCTTTCCTCTGAAAATATGAACTTAAGTTTCAGTGAATGTCTTCAGTGAGTGCTATGACCTTTACAGAAAGTCTCTCCTTAACATTTACTTAAACTCCACGTACCAAAATCTCTGAAAACCGCAGAATCTCTGAATACCGCAGCAGCAGCTGCTGCAGAAAGTAAAATAACCTCACGTAATTGCTTAAGATTAAACTTTAATGATCACTAGCAAGAAATTGGGCCATCACGGCCACAAACAGGCACGGAGGAGCACACATGACAGAAAAACATATACACAGCTGACACGCAGTCATTCACACATGCTTCACACCCACACAAACACACACACAGACTCACACCTCCAGATCAATATTCATGACAGTCCTCAGCTAAAGTGTGCAGTCAGTGTGAGCACATATTAACATGCAAGAACCCAAACACCCCTTAACTCCGGCTCACTCTGTAGTCACGCTGCTGGGACGCATCAGGAGGCGCGTTCGCACTCGCTTCTGATGGAATCCACCTCTGGCTATGAAAACATGTCATCCCGCAAAGCTGTGAAAGCCCCGACTTTATCTAAACACCTAATGTGACATTTCATCCCCACCATCAGCGCTTCCCCTCAGTCAGTGTAGTTTAGAGGTTACTGCCACCTCAGTGTTTGGCAGGGTGTGAAAACACCATTCTGTTACTGATGCTGATGTGAAAGACTTGAATCAGGTGCAAGTATCTGTAAATCTTACGTTGTACACTCATAGGTTTTATGAAGCAATACCTCAGCTCTGGCTTTTACACGACATAGCCCTGCAGACTAAATACAATAAATAAGCCATAAAGAGACAAATTGCAATCAAGTAATAAGAGAACAGTAAAGGGGGTAATTACACACACCATCATTTGGTTTTAGTGCTATTACCAGCTCTCACTCACAGCGATTTAATAAATGTTTATATTTAAAACATTTAGACCACTTGACTACAGGACCTTTATCAGTCTGGATCACAGTCACAGAAACAGTGTAAGAACTGTGAGGTCGGTGGAGTATTGCCTTAGTTCTTTAGGAAATTGACTATGATATTTTAAGTTGATATTAAATTAATTAATTAGCACAAAATATATTAATTAATTTCATTAATAAATAAGACTTGCATACCTTTAATAAAGGCTAAATATTTCCTCCACACCGTGCATGCATTGGGTTCCTGGATCCAGGATGTTTTCTTAAGAACATCAAGATAATGTCTTCTGCTTTTTATGATTTCCATTTGGCATGAATTCCTGCAGATATCAAAATATGTCCAACTTTTGCTTCATCTCACAGTGGATATTACAAAAATTACTTTGAGCCATCCTGCTGTGAACTGGTGGACAAAGCACTTTTTTTTTTTATCCTAAGATTAAAAACAATATTAGAGAGAGAACTCCAAAAATGAGCTTCTATAGGAAGCACTTGTTGACAGTGAGGAAGAAGAACACCATTTTACCAGGACCGTCATATTGAACAAAGGTCACAGAATGACCACAGAATGACTGTGGCATTTTAAATGTAATTTTTTGCCAACTAAGAACCATCACTGAATTGAAGCTTGATTTCTAAACGACTTCTAAAGGTGATAAAATCATGCTTCTCTCAGCTGGACTAAGTCTTTAGGTTTGCCCATTTCCACTTCTCAATTGCAGATGCTTCATAAGAATTTATTTTAAAAAATATTGTTCTTTGCGGTTTAGAGGTTTCAGCAAAATTTATATGAAGGAAAGCTGGGACCAGGAAGCCGTAGAGTTGTTTCTTGGAGCTGGTGTTGGACATGGAGGAGGTGCAGGACACAGTAACAGGAGATACAGCTGATGAAGGTACATGAGAGTGCATGTCTATTATATTGGTGCAATGGTTTTTAGTCTATTTGCTTTGCATGGACACATAATACTGTTGGACTGCTAGCTTTCTGTGTGTGATTTTATTTTTGTTATTGTTAATCCCCTGGCTTCTTTTTATTGTTCCATCTGGGAAGGATTCATTATTAGTTGGTTTTAATTATTGAATTTTGAATATTAATACAGTCAATGTTCTGAAATCCTACTCTGGTCTCTCTGTGCTCCTTGGTTGCCATCACTCTTTTTAGCTGCTCTCTACCTAATTTAAAAGATTCTCACGCTCTCCTTCACACCTTCAGCTTGATGTTTGTTGGGTCCATAAGCAGGTTCACAGCTACCTAGTGAAGTAACAAGTTGCAGATATCTTGCAAAAATTCATAAAGGGACAGTTTCTTAAAATACCAAAAGCTTTGCAGAGGTTACTGCATTGTGGAGACACCGAGTTGTGACACCTTGTGTTAGATAAATACATTAATGGTTGATGGGATGGTGACTGGATGCAATTCTCTTCCTCTGCATCTCTGCAAAATATTCCTGAGCCTTCATTTGAAGTGTAACATCTGCTAATTTCTTAATATTTTTTTTGCTTAGCATGTTGCCAAAACTAAGCCTAACTGTAGGGTTAGGCTGGATCTCCAGTATGTAGCTGAATGTTTCTTCCTTCATTCTTCATATACTCGGGACTGTAGGTATAGTTGGCCTAAATAAGCCTTTTCCTCTGTGGCTGAATGTGTGTGTGGTTCCTCTGGGATACGTCTAGGCTCTCACACAGACTGATTTTACACGTTGGAACAGATGGCTATTGGCGGACTTGTGCATGACAACTAGTCACTCTCTGCTGTCTCTTGTTCCACTCATGCCTCAGTAATCACGGGTGCTTGCAGTAGCTTATGAGCTAATCATCAGAGCAAAACAGTGGACAGTGATCTAATTCAGGCTGTTGTTGGGCAACAAAAGGCTGCAGGAAACAAAGACAGAGGAACACAGTGACTGGGAGCTGCATTCATGGATTGTGCACATCTTGGCTGAAGATAATAGCAACATCTGTTCACTTCCTCCCTATCACGGCATACTGCATTCATGTCCCATCACTGAGTACCAAAGAACGGCTGCTTCAAGTAGTTAAAGGATAAAATCAAACATTGCTGTAGTCGCACACTTTGCTGTTATTCAGCGGAAAACAGCAAAGATCAGAGCCAAGTATAGACAGGATTCTTCACCATTGTGAAGATCGACACGAGCGACCGAGTAAATTCCTCCAGAGAGTTTCTCATCGATTATTCACATTCCTCCTTTGTTTGTTGTTGGACAGACCCTTTAAAAAGGCAGAGAGGAGAAGCAGCAGAGGTTGGTGGAACACCGACAAAATTAATAAGCCCTCAGAGGCCTCTGTATAAGCTATGCACTTGCCCCCTAAGCACAAGGAGACATTCATCTCATCCCCTCCTTCTGTCTGATCTCTTAATGACAATGAAACAGGCCGGCAAGAATTCAAGCAATTTTCTAAATTGATTTTTCTCCTCGGACGATTTACTTTGCCGTTAGAGCGTCATTCATAACTTTGCAGGGGATTTAACACGAGCGCCTCTGTTGGAGTCTGTGTTACTGAGGAGACACACAGCTCACAGCAAACGGACAGAGCTTCGATATAAATTTATTTTAGCACACATAGCTCAGCATGAGCAAAATTTTCTGGATAATGCTCTGAGATCATGTCAACCGAAGTCTGCCCCTAACTGTGCATTTTCAGGATATCAAATACTGCCATCTTACCAAAGGTCGCAAAGGGAACGGCTTTACATTCAGGGTGAGAAATCGGGGCAGAGTTACAAGACAGAGCCATAGTTTTGGTATTCTGCGCAGAACTTTGAGGCCAACTGCCAACTACAAACTTGTTCTCATAATGACCACTTCAAGCACAAAATTAGACTTTTCTATGTTCAGTGCGGCACAATTTCGAGCAAACTGTATGCTTCAGACTTTAGTAAATCACATTTTTGCAATTCATTTAAATCTTTTCCTCACAAAATTGGGTGCTCTGAAAGAGAAACTCCTATAAAAACGTATGTAATAAGAAAAATATCTGTGTCCACACCTTTCAGTCGCAAAGCTGACACTGTTAAATCCCCACAGGAGCATTTTAGAGGCAAAAGGCTTTGTGTTGGTGCAGACTGATAGTAAATCTGACTCTAAGAATCTTTTTTGCATGAGTATTGTGAGGCTTAGAGCCACTGTTTATCTAGCAAAGCTCTGCGTCATGGATAGCTGCAGTGTTCAGTTCATATCATGATGCTGGGTTTCTCTTAAGTCACCTCCAGTTTTATTTTATAATTCTTCTTTCTGTCATCACTAGTGTCACCTGCTTCACCTGTTCCCTGTCAGCTATTTATAGCATTAATATGACTATGTGTTTCTTTGTTTGCTGCCTTGTTGTTTTGTCATCTTGTTGTCTATTTTTTCTTGGAAGAGAAATACACATCATCCGAAGGGGAGGTGGGAAGGGTGGGGGTGATAACTCGGTGCCTATGGAATTGACAGCATGCACATCTGGAAAGGCACCATCAACAGTGAAAGGTATATACACAGGTTTTAGAGCAAGATATCCAGCATCAGTCTGCATCTACCCAGAAGTGGTCTGGGGCTGAACTGGTCCACCTGCAGTTCAAACCTTTGACCAACTGAAAATATTTGGAGAATTAAATAAAAAAAAAATAAAAAAACCACCAACAACAACAAAGAAGAACCGGGACTGTTGTGCAACTACAGTCCAGTATCAGACAAGAGACATGGGGCGACATTCCTTTCGCAAAGGTCCAGCAGCTTGTCTCCTCAGTTCCCAGATGTTTAGCCAAACAGTTTGGAGGTGTGCTGCCTTTAAACGCAAAATGGCCTTTTTTTATTCTTAAAAGGATTCATTAAATAAGTAGAGGATGATGCTTTATATGTGCACTTTCTGTTATTCTGGTTATTAATAATGGTAAGAAAACCCACATCATGCAGTCACATCATGCAGCTGATAACTAAGTTCTTGAACTCTTGCAGCCTTCCCAATGCTAACCCTGATAAAGAGTATCCAGCATATGGTTTCTCAAAGTTCAGCTTGGAGCATACTTCATGTGTTTAAGCGTGCATTAGTTTCACAATCACTAACAACTATGATGCATCGGCAGAACTTCCACTCCCCCACACTGCATACTCCAGACATATGGTCCAATACGTGTTTGTGCATGTGCAGATATGTGTGTGTGCGCTGGTGTGGGCCGGCACCAGGAGGGTGTTGTCCACTGTGCAATCAGTGACTGACTGAGAAAAGCTGCCCAAACATGAAGACAAATGGGGTGCAATAGGAAGGGGGCTGGCAGGCTGCACCGATGGCCGGGCCGCTCGATAAAAAGAAAGATGAGGAGACGGCGTTCAATAAAGCCACTGTGCCTTGCCAGGCTACGATCTGCCTGCAGGGACTGCCAGAGATGAACAGAGGGAGAAAGAGAGAGAGCTGGGAGGTAGAGAGGTGTGAGGTGGCAGGGGAAAGAAGGAGAGTGATTGCAAGGAGAAAACGGCTAGAGACACAGGAATTACAGCTCAGGCAGAGAGATGGTGGTGATACCGACAACTATGACAGATTAAATTCTTCCGGTCTCATTTTACATCTGTATGTGATACCTGGAGGAAGGGGTTTGGTTGTGGTCGTCAGTAGCTCAAACAGAACGATGGTGCTAACACGAGGCTAGGCTCACTCTCTGTCCCCTGAGCTGTCAAACTCTGCGGTTTTGTTCTGCCCACGTAAACCTGTTATTACATTTCGGTGGTAAGCATAAAGTTATTGTTGTTTTCGTCTTCGTGGTGCTTGTCAGACTCCAGGGAATAAAAATGAAGGTGAAATAGAAGCTTCCAGGGAATTGAATGGAACTCTCCGTCGGCCGAAGGGCTCTCCTTATAAATGCTCTGTTTTGGCTCTGGTTAGCCAGGTGTAATTAGGGTTAAATCCCAAGCTGTCAGTCAGCTTGTCATTTACAGCCACTAAAGGGGCCATCTCCGGTGCCGAGGAGCGCAGGTCTGCCACTCCAATCAGCTTTACGATGCTGGGGCCTGTCAGATAAGCAGGGGCCAAGCAGAGAGAGGATGATCTCTTCTTTCAATGAGCCAATCAATGAAGGATGGAGGATGCAGTGTCACACAGCTATGAAAACACTCAGCATTGTTAAGGGACAGAATTGACAGAGGATTTAATCCAATGTGATGGTTAATCCCTGGAATTACACATGCCAATATGAATTGGCTATGTTTGTAGGAAGCACTTAAAATTAATTCTAGAGTCAAACTTGAGGGGAGAAATACTTCTCGTCCACAATGACTAAATTCTTTTACTAAATTCAGCCGTATGTCTTATGTCTATGTATGTCTTACCTATGCTGTGCAGATAATCAGAGCATCAAACCAACTGTGAAACAAAATTCATTTGAATTAATTTTGAATATTGATACCTTCCATGATTGACGTGGTCACCCTGACGTCACCCACTGATCAGAGAAATCTGATGTGAGCATTTGTGGTGTCACCAATTTGGTGTTTTAAAGTAGATCTCAGACTAAGAAACTGAGGTACACTGTGTGGTTATAAGCTAGCTACTTATCATCAGAATCAGAATACTTTATTAATCCCTAAGGAAATTATGTGGGTTACAGTTGCTCCAAAACAGTAACAGACTAAACTATTTAGATAATACAATATGTTACAGACTTTACAAATTTAAGGAATAGGGCTAATATTGTACAAATCGCTCAATTATACATGTCAAGAATGTTATGAGTTCACACTGTAAAGCATGCATCCTGCTTTTTTACTTTATTGGGACCTGTACGTTTATCATCCAGAAAGATATCTGACTTTTCTGAAGAATATCAAAATGATGTCCCCTAAGTATTTTCCCCCTAATTGTTTCCACCTGATATTCATTGGTGAACAGGATCCTGACCTCTGTGAACTCTGAATGGAGGAGCTTTCAAACACAGTCACAGACACAAACAGCTGAAATAAGTTTCATCTATTCAGTCTGTCTCTGCTGAGCCTTAGAGTGAGGACCTCAGAGTAGGTCAAAGTAGAGTTGTTGCTCCTCTGCATCAAATGATTTAGTTCATGTATCTGGTCCTCCTAGTCGTCTCCCTTTGGAGGTTTTAAAGTCATACCCAGGGAGAAGGAGACCCTACAGTAGACCCAAACCTCATTTGAGAGATTAAAGGTCTCATCTTGGCTAAGACGTCCTTAGAATCCCCCAGGAGAAACTTGAAAAGATATTCGGAATACCCACTGTGACCCAACTTTTGATTAGCAGGTGAAAATGGACGGCTAGATTTGTCAATATGATGCAAAATTTCCAGTTTTGCTCTATTCTGCAAAGGTAAAGAAGAATTTCAAACATTCCTGGATGAAGCTGGAGTCCAAAAGTAAATTACATCAATGCTAAGCCAAGACTAAAATTAAACAAATGTAACCATAATTTTTTAAATAATCATAACCACACAAAAACACCAGTCACATAGCTTCCTTGATGGGTGTAATAATGTAAGTTTTAACAATAATTGTCAATTAAATGATTGATGGTGCAAATCAGACAAAGAAGAGCAAGCAATACTTTTTCTGGATATGTCAAATCCAGAAACTAAAAAATATGGTTATGCTCTTGACATTATTTGGGTAAAATTACACTTGCAGATTGGTCGATAGGTCATGGACAGTGTCTAAACCTGGACGTCGCTCACTAATAAGCAAACTCCTGTCTTAAAACCTTGCACAGAGAACGTGAGGGGCACTGCAGTGACGTGACCATCATTTCCAAAAGATCACATTTTACTCAGTAAGCAACTGAGACCATAAACTCAGAGTTCAGGTGAGTAGGAGGCTCATTTTACACACTTCTATACAATCAGACTCCTTTTGAAAACCAGAGGAGCCCCCCTACTGGTCACTCATTGGCTTCAGGTTTTAGATGTGGAACATACTTCCAAGTTAGATTTTTCCTTTACGTTACTTTTATAGAATTTCTAATACATTCCTTTCGAGGCTATACTTAAATTTCACAGCCTGCCAATGACATTTTTATTCAAATCTATCTCTTATTGATCCCCACAGTCTTAAGCAAGAGAGACACAGAGCTGCAAAGAAATTTATTCTTTTCACCTTTTTTGCTTGGTTTAAATCAGTTCTTAGGTCACAGCAGAGGTTTTGCCCTAAGAGCTCCTTATCTCTGCACAGGTGACATAGCCCTGTCTGCCCACTTCAACAGGGGAAAACACAGCAACCTGATAATCTTCTTCTGCCCTCGTTCTGAACCTTGTCAGATGTTCTGGCACAAGATCCAGTGCTAAAAGAACAGAGAGCAGATAAAAAAAATGAGTCATAATATGACAGGCTGAGGGGGAACTAGCCAACAGTTTCTCCTTTTAATGATGGTTTAGCAGCAGAAACATCTTCGGCGGGTCCTTGCCGTGATGGTAGAAGTCCAACTCGTCACCAGCGGCACAAGTTAATTAGGCAAATGTCATATGTTCCTCTCTTCCTGCAGACAACAGCCTGGCCCAACCACTGCAAAATAATATTGTTAACCAACCAAAATGGCTGACCTCATTAATTCTTCTAGACGTCTCCTGTCGTCAGCTCCGGGTTCTCCTTTTACTTTTTTTGCCTAATAAGGTTCAGAGGTAAAAGCAGAAAAAAACATCCAGAAACTTGTGAGAAGGAGCCTCTCTGTGTCACATCTAACGAAGCCCCGCTTCCTGCGTCTACTTTCACCCCGTCGTGACTCACCGCCTGCCAATGTGACATTTGCTGTTGTAGGTATGCACTGTCTGTGGACTATAATTAAACAGTGGTAATGTGACTAAGAGTTTAAGCAAGATAAAGTTTCTCCAGTCAAATTAAGGCAGACAAGAAACTACAAGATTACAAACAAGTCATCCTCTGAAGTGGACTCTGGTCTCTGCATGCAGCTGGCTGTGACGCGAGTGCACAGGGTCTGCAAAGTGCAACACCCAAATACCATAATCCATATTTAGTAATACACTGAGCCTCATACTATAGTTTATTATCCAAATAATAGTGTCCCCCAGTGTGCATATTTTATTGAAGGAAATCTAATGGAATCACTTTTTTTTTTTTTATTTGGTTGCAAAACTTTCAGACACATAATTACTCCTCCCAAACTGTGTGTAGTCAGATGTATAATCAAATAGTCAGATATAAAAATTGATGCACTTTATTGAAAATAAACTGATATTTATGTTTGTTTGAGAAATAATCATGCTGAAGAAAAAACTGAGTTTGCCTTTTGACTGTGACATCTGGGATGGGTGTAAGATTAATATGCTTGAAGCTTTTAAACAGAGGTCAGATGTGTTCTTCCTACCTGGATGTTTTTAATCACCTCTACTTATGAAGTTATGAGGGCTCAGAAATGTTAAAACACAAAAAATATACCCCGAGGGGCTCAGATTTGATGGATTTCATGTGGAATGACCCTGATAGTACCTTCCAGTGGTCAACTAATTGATGTATTTTGTTTCTTTGTAGTTGTAATTGATTTGTTAACGTTTGTCTCCTCTCTGCATGTTTTCATTGGTCTGATCAGATGGTTTTTAATCGTCTCTTCCGTTCTGTTTTCCAGTTCAGTTTAATTTTGTTAAAGCAAAGTTTGATTGTGAGATCAAGCCTGTTTGCTTGACGTCTTTCTTTTATATTTATTATTTGACCCTTTTGTCAATTGAGTTTCAGATTTTCTGGAATAAAATAAAACCTGATAGTTTCAAAACTTAACCTGTGTTTCTCACGTCTCAGTTCAGTCCCTCACAAGCAGACAGAGTAATATTACTTTTTATTTAGATCTGTGCTTTCATTTATAGAGTGCACAGAAACACAGCCTATATTCTTATAAGATAAGAAAAATAAATTCCTGGAGACAGCAGAGATCTTATTTTCTGTGGGCTTGTCCCTTCAAATCAGGCTGATTTAACTCAAACAGAAGAGATAACTACTGAGCGATGGACTATCAGCTTCTTGCCGCCCCCCCTGAATTACTGGCTTTGAGATAGTCTGCCATTAAGCAGACTGTTAAATTGGCTGGACAATCACAAGGATGATTCAAGCACCTGTTTTCACACCATAGGACTGATCGTGGATGCAAGCTGCAGCAGAAATCTGAGCAGTCTGCTGATCGAGGGCTTAAGGAATCACTGAGGTGTGTAAAGCTCACATTGCATAGCATCTGCTCTCAATGTACAGGACAGAGCTCATAAAGTGAATCTTGTGTCTGACTCCCCGATGAAAAGGGCGCTGCCATGTAAATGAGTAATGTAATTCAATCTGGACGACACAGCAGCTTTTATGTCTGGAAGCGGACAGCGACCACATCTGCAGGTTCCATCTCCGTGTAGCCTAGCCTAATTTGTTTGTCATTACCGGGTTGGCTTTCATCTGTGGGTTCAGAACAAGTGTTTCTGGCAGCCTCAACCTCCACAGTAATGGCCTACTCAGTCTTTCCTCCAGACGCCATGGGGATTCAGTGACCTCCCTGTCCAGCATACGACTGTCCCCTCTGAAATCATCCTGACACAACACACACAATGACGTTCTTTGATTTAAAACAAATAGAGATGCCTTTTTGTATAAGTCAGGGTATTGTCAGAAAAGGAAGGTAGACTTGAGATTTGAATAACGTCAATGAGATGTCAGTCATTTAACTAAAAAATATGGTGCAAACACTTCAGAGGATCATAATTGCTGCCAATCTGGGCTTAAATTCAATCTAAGTGTCCTCTTCTGCTAAGGCAAATGTTAAGAGCCACAATAAAACATAAGAACCTATTCACCTGCTCATTAATGCAAATATCCAATCTGCCAATCACATGGCAGCAACTCATTGCATTTAGACATGGTCAAGGTGACCTGGTGAAGTTCAAAGAATAGAAAATGCCGGGATTTTATGTCATGGCCGGGGGAAGCCAGCGGTGTGGTGTGGGGGAAGGATGGACCCAAAATGCAGGCACTTGTGGAATGCAGGTGAGTGGTTTATTGATAGAGAACAAAATACAAACAAGAGCGAGGACAGAACTTGGAACTACACTAAACTGGGGGCAACTAAACACAACTCTGGAAGCATACGTGTGGGGGGGGGAGAAGACGCTATTCAACACAGACGAGCCGGCAAAGGCAAACACAGGGCTAAAATACACCGGTGCATAACGAGGGAAAGAGAAACAGGAGGGAAACACAGCTGGGAGAAATCAAAGCTAACGAGACCAGGGAAGCAAAACTAGAAACAGTGACATGAGACATTGACCTTCATAGTAAAATAGGAAACACAAAACACCAGCAAAGACACAGACGCAGAGACACGGGCTTTACACAAGGACCTGACTACAGAGGGAACACAAAGGTAGGGATAACTGGACACAGA
>VOQK01009821.1:33067-44463 GCA_015052645.1 Benitochromis conjunctus | reverse complement strand
AAACGCTGTCCATCTAATCTGACTGAGCTGGAGCTGTTTTGCAAAGAAGAATGGGCAAGAATTTCAGTCTGTAGATGTGCAAAGCTGGTAGAGACATACCCTAAAAGACTGGCAGCTGTAATTGCAGCAAAAGGTGGTTCTACAAAGTATTGACTCAGGGGGCTGAATAATTACGCACACCCCACTTTTCAGTTATTTATTTGTAAAAAATGTTTGGAATCATGTATGATTTTTGTTTCACTTCTCACGTGTACATCACTTTGTATTGGTCTTTCACATGGAATTCCAATAAAATTGATTCATGTTTGTGGCTGTAATGTGACAAAATGTGGAAAAGTTCAAGGGGGCCGAATACTTTTGCAAGCCACTGTATATATATTTATGATACTTTTTATTAATATCTCACACGTACTCACATACTGTTCCCTTGGCTGCATTGGCAGTGGCGCTTTCAACCTGTACTATGTGTTTAGGTTCATCTTCATAAAATATGCCATTGGACCTATCCATTATTATGATTGGTCATAACCAAACCACCACTTTCCCAGGACACAATGTTTCTTTTCGGTGTAACATCATCATTGACTAGACTGTTAGTGATTTTAATGTTGTGGTCTATCAGTTTGTGCAACACATTATGCAGACAGCTTTAAAAAAAAGATGCTACTTGTGAACATATGGTCCCATAAGTAAAGTTCACAGAAACAGAATTTTTTTTGCAAGAGGAAATGAGAGGATAGACTTTCTTGATGTGGATCAGGAAGTAATTTGTTAAGTTTCCAGTATGACATATGGTGTCACAGAATGTGACACTGATGCTGAGACCAAAAATAAACCCTGAAACATGCTAACAGTGGCAAACTGAAGAAATGCAATTAAGCCGTGATCGCTGCAGCAGCTCTCGAAAGCACACCCGGATAAGCTACACAAGATAGATCAGTGCTGTATTTCAATTACTCTTTTGAGCTTTTAAGACAAATTCTATCAAGGAGCAGAATTAGTCAATAGGTTTAACAAATTATGTCTGGTAATCTCAAAACAAAAGGACACACACACAGAAAAAAAACAACCCTGAACTGTAAACTCTGTCGTTATGATACTAGAAGAATGGCAAAGTCCTCTTCTCTTGGCTGTTTGCATTTAGTGATTACCTTACTGATAAAATATGGAATACTGCGCTTTCCTGTATTTATGGTGGCTCAATAAACAGCAGACGTGGGCTAATTCAGTTCAAAGTGATTCACTGCCGTCATTATTCTAAGGTCATGTTGCATAAAAATGTAGCCTCCTGTGTCTACAGTCTGTTATAAAAGGAAATCAAATGATAGCACTTTGCTGCATTTATTTTGGAACTGTCCTCAATTCTGGTCAAGATTTATTTTCTCTCATTTTTTGCTTTTCTGTGGTTTACCACTATACACTCTACTGACAGAGACTTGGCTTTCCTTGAATGCTCAGAGGACCATTTAATTATCCCTCCACACGTTCAGCTGTACTCATTTAAAAAATTATAGCCAAAAAGCAAACAAACACAAAAAACAACTTTTTTCCCCCTTACAGACACCGCCTCCACCCTGTTTCAAAGAGTGGTCATACAGTTAGGCACATAAGTATTTGGGCAAGGACGCAGTCAATATGTGACAGAAGTGCAGACTTTCAGCTTTAGTTAGAGTGGTTTACCAAAAACATAGCATTACTGGTTTAGTACTTACATCCATTTTTATATATAGTCCATCAATTTTCAGCAAGTTTTAAAACACGTGTGTCCCTCCCTCCTGTGCGTGTGCGTGCACACATATCTGAGATGTTTTACGATTCAGCTATGCATTATCAGGAGCTGTCTGAGGTTCAGTCCTGACACATCACTCTTCACATCAGGGATCACTCAAACTCACAACATCCCTCTTACAAATGTATCGTTTATTCTTTCTTTATCCTAATCATTTAGATTTTCAGTTACAGTAATAAGTTTAATAAAGCTGGACTAATAAGATTCATAGAGGAGGGAGTGTAAAATATGTCAACTTTTGAATATATATTTCAAAGGCTTTTCCCTTCATGTAGTCATTGTTTTTTTTCTAAAATCCACCTTGCAGATCAAGCCCCTCTTTTGTCAGTCAGACAGCCAGATGGCATGGGTAGATGGATGACAAGATAGGAAGACAAATGGGTCTCAGACTGTCACAGAGACCTTATTTTATTTTAGAACTGAATATAAATTGGCATGACTACATGAACAACTTTTGTCGATTTTAACTTTATCTTTTAGGCTCATGAGACTTCTAAACTGTATAAGGGAAGAAGTTAAAGTCATAGTGTTGTCATATAGGCCTCACTTTTTTTGGAGCCAGTAGTGACCATATTCAGAAGACAGGGTGGAGACATTTGAAGCCTGACTGGAAAAACTGACCTCTCCTTGATATAACCTGTACACTGATGGTTTGTACATAGTGAATAACATCATAATGACCTCTGGAGAATTAAGTGACTATGTATTATGAGAAAGGCTGAATAGGAGTCAATCGAATCACCGATGTACTTGGAGCTAGCACCTAACATTGGCTAACTTTTCAGTCAGTGTCTATTACAGTCTTTAATTAGGCAAGGTGTTACATTAGAGTAGCAGCTAAGCTAATGTTTAGCTAGCTAGTATGGTTTAAGCTAACTCAAACCTTTGCTAAGTAATGCAGACTAGCTGTGGGATGGCTGTAGCTCAGGACGTAGAGCATCTATGGAAGTGTGTGTGTATGTTAGTGTTTGTATGAATGCGTGTGAATTGGTGAATGAGATATGTTGTATAAAGTGCTTTGAGTGCTCAAGTACAGTAGAAAAGTCCAGTTACCATTTCTGTAGGGCCACTAATTCTTATTAAGCAACAGTGTAACATAAATGTGTGTCTACAGTGTGATATTTTAGGATATCAATGT
Source organism: Benitochromis conjunctus (assembly GCA_015052645.1). Classification (NCBI taxonomy): domain Eukaryota; kingdom Metazoa; phylum Chordata; class Actinopteri; order Cichliformes; family Cichlidae; genus Benitochromis; species Benitochromis conjunctus. The sequence goes on along the minus strand of VOQK01009821.1, from coordinate 41,536 downwards.
CAACATCACAAGTTGTCCATGTTAATATTCTCTTCTCCTTTACTAGTAGCCTATCTCCAGCTTTTACAGTGAGAAAAATAATTATCAGCAGTCAAATTTTTATGGTAGTTTCATTTTAATGGAGAAAAACAGACTATCAAACAAAAATCCAGAAGAAAACACATTACATGAAAATTATAAACTGATTTGCATGTCATTGAGTGGCTATTTTTGATAGGCTATTTGATATTCATGCACAGTGTACCAGAGAAAGGCTTTATTGTCGTCAGCTGATCATTTGCACGCTGTCATAGTCAGAACACACCATGTAATTTGTCATATTATAGCTCTCATACGCCTACTCTTTACATCTATAGTAGTTTTTAATTAATTTGCAGACCTTTCTTTGTGCAAGGAAATACTTTGCTTGTCAGTGCTGCTGATGTATGCACACGTTGATCTCTTGAAACCACAGCCCACTCAAAAAGAAACAAGAAGGCCTACGGCTCAATAATTTAGGACTGCCCTACAAGCACACTGTCAGAATTCTCTTCAAACTAATTAGTAGCTAGTTTTCAGTCTTTCAAATTTGACCTCTTCAATGATCTACCCTGGCAAAATCCATCCTAGCTTTTCCAAACATATCATCTGCTAGAATAAGTAAAAGTAGTACGCGCATGTATGCCGTGGACAGGTTTTGACTAACGCTACATCGTTTTATTGAGACTTTTATGCAAATACGTGTGAGAGGTTATTGTTTAATAGCTGATCTCCACATTTTTTATGGAAAGTATGCTTTAAAATCGGGATTCTTGTTCTTACATTTTTTTGTGTATTAAGCAGAAACGGTTTGACACGGAATTGACGCTAACTGTGCTTTTCACCTTTATCCTCTTTTCTCAAGAAAGATGGGTCTGATTTACAGCAACTTTTCTTTTTATTCTCTATTCAAACTTATCTTTTTGTGCCCTAAGCTGCTTTTTATGAGTTTATATCCTGTCGTCTTTGCTGGGCATCCCTCAGGAGTTTTACCTTTGTCCCCTTTAATTTTCTGCTGGAAACAATGCTGGGGCGCGGATAATTGGTTCAGCTGCTAACAACTTTCTTTGTCCCCACTGCAGAATTTACTGTACTGAGAACATCTTAATGACAGACTAAGCATGATTATTATTTTTTTTCTCACAGAATGGCCGTACAGTCTCAGGCTCACTACTGGCACTTCCCTTCTGAGCTTTAGAGATGGTAAGAAAACTATTTGTCACTCAGCAGTAGACCGCAGACTGGGGTGTATAATTACCACTTACTGCACAATCAGCTGTCTTGTCACAATCGGTGCCAGAACTCTTCAGATTCACATTGGAACTGCTGAAGAGAGTTTTTGTTTTCTTAGACACATTTCTAAGTTTTTGTCCTTTTTTGGCAGTTGCTTTCTATTTCCACATTTTCCCATTCTCACATTTATAATAGGTCTTTTTGCTCTAATAGCAAAACGCATAATTTAGTGTTACAAATAATTTGTTTCCTCACTGACATCCGTAGTTTTCTCTTGCATGTCTCTCTGTCTGCTCTCCCCTGCCTCTTTCGCCTTCTTTTCTCTGTCTGCTTTGCTGCACCAGCACTTTGATAGCAGACGAGGTGCAGGGGTGGCAGTTTTAATGGGAGGTGGGGGCTTCAGACCCACATGAGAACAGTCAATACTTCATATCTCCACCTGGAAGGAGATACAGAGGGCAGAGCAAATTCTAATAGGGTAAGATGTATGACACCCATATAGAGTTTTAAGCAACTTGCCAATGGAAGATGCTGACAGCGCTTGACACAACGAATTCATTAATTTCAACATTTGCAAATGGAACATGGTTTCTACAAAGAAGGCAACACTGGCAGTACAGCAAGTGAAAAATGGAATTCAAGGACAGCAGTGAAAGTGAAGCCACATTAGCATAAATCAAATAGTCAAACTTTTACATCTTTGGTTGTTCTTGTAAATAGTAGCTACCCTGAGCAACCCCCCACCCTCGATCAGACTATAGGTGTGATTATGTGCTGGTGGTTTCGGAGGCGTGTTGTAATGAAAGTGGATGGCTGGGGATGAAAGGGGTGTTCCCTGCCTCGCTGCCAAGTCCCATTCTTCCACCTGAACTCAATCAGCCATTCAGCCCATGTAGATAGAGCTTACTGTTGGCTTCTCATATTGGCTTCCACTGCCCAGAAAATAACTCTGCAATCACTTCACATTCCTTCCCATATCCCTCTCAGGTTGACTACATCTGCTCTCATTCATCCCTTTGCCACTCATAAATGAACTACAGTCTTATCAGTATCGCAGGATAGCAGCTCTGAATGACGTGATGTGATCGATTTTAGTCTAAAGATCACGGCTGCTCATGAAGATGTTAATATTATGACCAGATTGCGCCTTGCAGACTTATTTCTATGATAATGCACGTATTCATATGCCATTTCTAATATTTGCTTATAGCAAATCAATAAAGGAGAATGTGCTGACTGCATTCCCTTCCAGATAAAGAGCGTTGGAAATATGTACAGCATGCATGCATACATTGAACTCAGCATTTATAGAAATGACATTATAAAGGCTTTCAGGGAAACTGTGCCATACTGTAAGCCTAACACAGCATTGTATACTCATTTTCTGTCAAAGCGAAAGTAAATATCACCTGATGCGTGTAAATGAGAATACGAGGACAGTGCTGTGAAGCAAACAATACAACAATCTTCCCATGAAATGATGTTGGATACACTCTTTGCAAGAGAATCACAACCAATTGTCTACACAGCAATGAAAAGAGGAGTAGAGTCTATTGTACCTGTCTTTGTCTGGCCCTGGTTAAATGCTGCTGGTTGCGTTTGATCTCAGAAGCCTGCTTTTGGCTCCTTTGCAAGGCCTTGCCACTTGGGTGCTGAACTGCTTCATTCCAGTTGCCTGTGTTTGTTTGTTTAACGCTAGGCTGTGCTTTCACACAGACATAATTAAATCAACCCTAATCCACTATTTATGCATTCTGCTCCTGAATTATTCACACAACAGTTTTATGTGTTATTGTATTTTTTTCTTTCTTTCTCGAAGACAGTTTGAACTTGCGTGGCTGCCGTTATTGAATATACCCTCCCTCAAGATTGCTTTTTTATTAATTAAGCCCCCCTCCCTCTCGTTCTGCAGTAATACACAATGCAGTCATGTAAAAGCTGTGCTTGCAATCTTTTTTTTTTTTTTGCTTAAGCAAGTATGAATTGGTTTAATGTAACTGTGCTGCGTGTAATAAGAGTAATTAGAGGCTCTTGAGAGTACATCAGCTTTCAACAAACATTTCAAACATTGAAACATTAATGTGTACACGTGCACGCAGCAGTGATCCACCTTAGTTTTCCGGGGTATAATACATTCAACACACTGAGCCTTTTAACAAATCAGCAAATCAGTGTCTGTTCAGTCTGGAACTGAATCAGCTAATCTGCTGACCTGTCCTCAGAGGGCACTGGGCAAAAATCTGGGCCTATCTAGCCAGGACCCCAAGATAATGTGTACTGAGGCCAAGACTTCCTTCATCAGCCTTTATTGTTTACATAAAATAAACAAATAAAGCTAATGAAAGGATAATTCACTGTTACACAAGTGCCATTTTGTTCTTTACATGGACTGCTCACTGCATGATACCGAAGTCTCTTCAAAAGTTATTGGCGAGCAGAAAAGGGTACTAAAACCTTGGCTACTGAGTCAGCATACTTCATGAAACCTAGAGTTAAGACTGGAAGCTACTTTCAACTGCTCCCTTTCCACAAAGGGTCACCACAACAGGAAGTGCTGCGTGTTTGATTTGACAGAGTTTTACACCAGATGACCTTTCTGACACAACCCCCAAGGGAATTGGTGTCGCCAGCTCGAATCGAACCAGTGCCCTTTGCTTGATAAGCAAATGCGTAAACCACTACGCTATGGAGCTACTCGAGTTAAACGTTCTCATTTAAATGTGAAAAAATAATAGTGTAGAATTAGAAAGAACTGAACTTGTTGTACCTCCTTAGTCTACTTCTACGCAGCGCCTTTGCACAGCACACAGAGCATTGTATACATATACAGATATATACAGAACATAAAGAAACAACTGGTCAAAGAACTATATACTGCTTTGTTTGTCTGTTGAATGAATGTTGAACTCTTAGTGGTCAACTCTCCCAGTCAGAATTCCCAACTGAATCACTCCATTTAGTGTGATTTCCAATTCCCAAAGCCGCCCCACCAACCCCGACTTTAATTGCAATGCATCACTAGTGATACATCAATGGCTCCACTTTGTTAAAAAACAAACCCCGCCCCCCTTTTTTCTTGTTTTCTCAACTTTACTACTGGAACATGTTCAACTCAGGAGTGACGTCACTCCCAGCTCACGCTTGTAAATGGATAATCCGCTTTGCTGTCTTTCCGGTTCAAACCCACTTTTGCGTTCTACTTACACATAGTATTATGCCTACCTTCATCCCATCAGTCTGCATATCTAAATACCAACCCAAATAAACACACCACAAACTCAGCAGCAATCAACTTTTTCAGCTTATCCATTCTCTTCTGTTTTTCCTCGTCAGGGTTGCAGGAGGGCTAGAGCCTATCCCAGCGACCATAGGGCAAGAGGCGGGCTATACTCTGGACAGGTCACCAGCCTGTTGCAGTGCAAACAACCATTCGTGCCTATTTAGAATCATCATTTAACCATACCCCACTAACAGCATGTCTTTGGACTGTGGGAGGAAGCCACGCAGACACAGGGAGAACATGCACACTCCTCACAGAAAGACCTTAGCCTGGTGGTGAAGCAACAGTGCTAAGCCTTGCGCCACCGTGCTTTTCAAGACAGTTATATTTTGGATACGCCTCAAGCCACACATGTGGCGGAGTTCTAATGCAATAGTGTTATGTGTTACATGCAGTGGTATATCGTGTGAATGACTGTCACAGCAAGGGAGGCACTTATTCTCATTATATTTCATGTACTTATAATAACAATAAAGATTAAGATATAAGATTGTTCTAATTCCAATTCACTTGGCGAAATTGGGAAGAAAAAACTCTCTTTTAACAGCAAGAAACCTCTGGCAGAACCAGGCTCACCTATAGTTGTAGGTGTATATAGTTTCACCTAAAAGAATATACCTTCGTAAAGCCTCACCCTGCTGCAGAGGCTTATATAAAATGTTATTGTTATATATTGTTACACGAGTAAAATGTACATACTGATTATATCACATTCATTTAGTTTGTCTTCCCAACAACATCCATTCTTGCATCGCAACATCTGCAACATGTTTTCAGTTATTTAAATTAGCTGAAAAAATAGTGATTTGGTTTCTTAGAAGTGTGAGAATCAGGACATGAACTCCAGTCTCCATCTCAACCACCTCCCTACAACTAGTGGGCGGCACATAAATTAAGCACTTTTCATGCTACATGACTATACTGGCAGGAAACATAATTGTATTTCTGCATGAAAATATCCACAAATAACCTAAGCAATTAAAAAAAAAAACTGTAGCTATAAACTTTTTTAGACTTTAACAAATCTTGATTAAGTAAAATTCTATTGTTGCCTGTGTAAATATAAATATATAGTGTGAAACATATTGTGGGCAAGGTGGTGCAGACTCCTTCACATCACAGTGGAAGTCTGCCAAGTGGAAACAGACAGAGAGGTTAATTAGGTGGAGTAAATTCTGATGTTCCGGTTCAAATGAAAATCAAATGACATCCACTGTCATCCATCACCATCGGACCGCTCTCTGCGCACCTATCAAGCAATCATAGCATATAATGAAATGGCAGTCAAAAGGTTAGCGATACAGGCATCTGCAGGGGCTCGTGCCTTGTGTTAAATATGGAGAGTAGCCCGTGGCATTGTGTTTTTGAGCCACAGTCATATAGTCAAAACTGGCCGATTTTCTGTGGAGACAGATCACATGAAGAGACTTTATATTCATTTTACACCTTCTGCTTGCTTAAGGTTGTTGTTTGGGCATTCCCAACATTGTTTTACTGATTGATCTTCTGCTTCCTGTGATCTTCAGATGTCTCTGTTCTGCGCATATCAATCTTTCATTCATTCAAGAGCAGCACGTAAAAACAAAACATCGATTCCTGCCTCCAGTTTGAAAATCTCCTAAAAATTCGGTATGTGTGATTTTTTTTTTTCCTTACAAAATGGATCACATTTTAATGAAGCTTGCCTATCTCAGCCATGTTTCATTTTCTTGCTGTCCATCAATTTGATATCCGTGTACAGAAAACTCCACCAGCCTCGAATCTTCAGGGAGTAAGTTATTGTTACAGCATCCTGTTCGCTACATGGTGTTGTTTTCAAAACACCTAGCAATGTAGACGCCAAAGTTTATTTTCAATATTTTCTCTGCTGATGTTATATAGTATGTTCCACTGATATTGTGCGGATTACACACAACAACCTAAACTCAATGCAGTTGCACAGAGCGTAGAACAAAATAATAACCTCTCAACAATATTCTGCACACTAAAATTATTCAAGAGCCATTATTAGATACACACTGCCAGCAGCTGCAACATTGTTTTCCTGAAAACCCTCCAAATATTTTAGAAAGGCGTCATGCCATAACACATTTTTGAAATGCTATTCTCTCCTCTTTGTGAAAGTGTTAATTAATCTGAAGGGTTTGTTGATTTTTACCGGGTTGTCACATAACTCGGGGAATGTCTGGGAAGTTTTCTCTTTGGTCAGCAAGAGGAAAGTTTCACTGCTTCCCCAAAGCTGACAATATTTGATGCACGATCAGTGGCGTCCCTGTGAATGGCGTAGGCATGAATGCTTTTCTGCCTTGTGAATATGTAGGCTTGTAGCGGAGGTCACGCCGGATCTGTCCAGTAGGTAATGGTAACTGGCAGCTGGCCAGTGGGAGAATTGACAGACATCTGTACTTGATGGGAACCTTTTGCATAGACCGAGGCATTACTTAGTTCAGAATGATGGAAACTATTTATGCACGAGCTGATGTGAGCTCTAAATCTCAGTTACAGTGGCTGGAAAAGTGCATGCTGTGTGTAACTGTGGTCTTTACCGATAGTTAAATCTGATCAGCTGTATCAGCAGAATGAATCTTGAGTGGATTAAATTTTTTCCTAATTATTTTAGTGGTATCAGATGTGATCATGTACTAGTTGGTCCTAATTTATGCAGGCGGGATCATTAAATTCCCAATGAGCCCTTACAAATTTTGTGCCTCTGTGATAAATGCAGGAAAAAAAGGGGGGGAAAAAAATGTGTTGCTTTAAATGTGCAGTTCTTAAAATAAAATTTGAGTGGAAATATTGTCTCCTAGAGCATTTGGCTCGTGGTGAGAGAAAGCCACGAGAGACAGACACTAGAGGAGAGATAATCAACTCAGTCTCACAGAAAGATGTTTGAAAGCTGGTACACTGGTCCTCAGAGTTTGGGAGTTATTTAATCTTGACCTATGCTGTGGCTCAGGATGTAGCACGAGTCGTCTGCTAATTGGAAGGTGGGTGGTTTGATTCCTGGCTCTTCCAACCTGCGTGTCAATGTATCCCTGGGCACGATACTGAACCCCAAGTTGCCCCCGATATAGCTGTGTGAGAGTGTGAACGTTAGGCTGGTTGCTTAGGCATAGAAAAAAACCCCACTTATATGAGTGTGTGTGAATTGCAAACTGAAGCTTGTACAAAGAAAAGTGCTTTAGGTACCCAAATTGAGTAGAAATGTGCAATTTAGGCACCATTTACTGTCTTTAAGAAACATAAGCCATAGGAACCTGACGTATGTTCTCACGTGGCACAATAAAAGATTATTTTCTTTTTTTCCTTAAAGCCATTTTAGACTCAGTTTTGTCTTTGTTCTCACTTGTTCTTTGGTTAAGTCCAGTGTTGAAGACATTAACCATTAACACTGAAGACACTTCATCAGCGTTGGGGAAAAATCATGGCTTTTGTTATTAGTCAAACTCAATTTCCATTTCGCCAGGTTGACCTTGTTGATAAAGCCATACATGCACTGATCTTCCCAAAACATGTAGGTATCCAGCTCACAAATTTACAGGCTTCGTTGTGAAAAACATTACATGTTTGTGCTGCAGACCAGTGTGAATTACTACTTCACACTTTTGCTGTGAGAGTGGGCTGGCAGATGACAAAGAGTATTATGTTGATTTTTGAAAAGGAAAAGAAGCAATACAAACCCTGCAGCAAACATACATTAAAATGAGACTTTGTTCAAATGTTGCTGTGCTGATTTTTATTATTTCATGAAAATAATCCACCCACCATCGCCACCCGCCTGCAGCAGATATCACAAAACTGCCGTATCTTAATGACATTTTGGACAGTGAAAATTTCAAGCTGGGAGCACTTTGAAATCTTTTCATAGACCTCCTCTGCTTTGTAGGCATCAGTTAGCCTCATTTTCAGATCCTCAGTTGTTCAGAGGATCCCATGGC
>VOQK01009817.1:1596-12086 GCA_015052645.1 Benitochromis conjunctus | reverse complement strand
GTAACGGTGTTAATCACCGTTGTGCAATTTGGGAGGGGGGGGTTGGCTTGTTTTTTTTTTTTTTTTGTGAATAAACTGAAGTTATGTGCTAAAACGGTTCAAAATATGCATGGAAATAATCCATAGAAACATCATCATTGTGCTTACTGGGCAGGTTTTATTTTTGAGACCTTAGTTCGAAATCAAAGTTCTAATCAAATTTTTAACTCGTAATGCTCAGACAGAGATTGAAGTTTTGGATGGAGTTTAAATTATTCAGTGAAGCGCCTAAAAGACTGGACAACAGGACTGGCAGCACCCCAATCCCCAGGCTTGCGGTATTCTCCCTTCTCCAGGAAGTACTGACGTCCACGGTAGTTGGAGTGCTCGTAGAAAACCCACCAACCGTCGTAGACCTTACAGGAGTTGACCTCCCTCCAGCGGAACTTCTCCAGAAGTGAGGGGCAGTCCTCTGTAGCCTCCAGGGCCTGGCCACCAAAGTCTGCTTTCTCGTAAAGCTGCATCTTGTACTGGGTCCCACTGGTCTGGGAGGTGACAGAGGAAGAAAGGAGGGAGCAGAGTTCAGATAGAACAGAGGTGAAGATGGAGGTTAGTGCAGGGAAAGGGAGGATATAGGGAGATTAGAATTGCATCTAATTGGAAAATTTGTAGCGCTACAATTTGAAGTTTGTCAGTGTGGCAGTTTAGAGAAAAGCTAATCCAAAATATTGATCATTTTTAAAATTGCAGCTCATTAGTTTCATTTTTCTTTGCTTGTGTTTAACGATGATGTTCTTTTCTCTTTTTTTCCATTCACCTCTCAGCCGGGCACAGCACATGGCTGTCTCTGCCTAAGCCTGGTTCTGCCAGAGGTCTCTTTCTACTGTAAGCAAGTTTCAATAAGAGTTTCTACTCACAGGCTGTCAAACATGCCATGCCTCCACCCTGATTGAAGGTTAACTGTGCTGTTAACATTTATGGACATTTTCACTGTATTTATAAACCGTATTTATTGTATTATAATGCAACATTCCTACCTCTAGTCCTACCTCTTACTCAATGTGCACTACCACTGATCACATTGCACCTTATATTCCACCTGCTCTTTTATATGGCATGTATAACTTGTATATAACTTGTACATATCAGCGTAGATACTTACATTATTACATACATTACCTGCGTAGGTACTTCTTTAACTTTAAGTCTATTTTTTGGTTTCTGTTTTTTTCTCTAAAGGAATTTCAATGTGAACCTCTACATGCTGCTAACAGAGAGATGCCAAACTGTGTTTCATTGTTCTTGTAACAGCAGCAATAAAGATCTGTTCTATTCTACGTTTCTTTTCCCCACAGTCGCCGAGTGCTGCTCATCGTGGGATCATCTGACTGTTGGGGTTCACTTTATATTAAAGTTTATTTATTGTCTGATATTTTTTGCTAGCTGTAAGTAAAAAACAAACAAACAAACAAACTAGTATCTGCGTGTATAACTTGACTCTCGATGATCATGGTAAACTAATCTGTTGAAGGACTATGCTCAGTATATTTGCCATTATCAGTGAGATAACTTACATTAATCAATCCTTCATTGTTTGCAGTGTGTGTTTGCTTACTCTTTTGTGGCTTTATAAATAGAACCAATCTGTACACACGCATCTCCCACTAACTGCATTGATTTAAAGAGGCCGCAGGCTGTGGGTCAGCTGGACCAAAGCCTGCTCATACAAAGAGACTGATGTCATGCTGGTCTCCATTGACAAAGCACTACAGTAGCATGAACATGACTGGATGTCATCTTGCATACTAAATGCTTTTTTGGGATGCCCTGAGCCCGCTGTGTCTTCAGTCTTTTAAGATATTCAAAAGTTAGACTCCACACCTGCGGAGAACATTGTGAAGACCTCGGGTCTTTGTTATTGAGCGTGCACTCTGTGCTCACAGTGCACAGTCAATAACAAATGACAGACAGACTAATAAAATATGCATCTGCAGCAGAGCAGCATGCTGGCAATGCCTGACTTACAAAGTGGATCATCTTGCAGGAACTGAGGTGGTCGTTCAGTCCCATCCAGCGCTGATACTCTGGGTACTCCCCCCTGCTCAGGACATACTGGTAGCCCATGTAGTTTGGTCTCTCGTACACCACCCAGGCTCCACTCTCCACCCGGATGGAGTTGCAGCGGCTCAGGTAGGCGTGAAAATCTGTGCAGTCACTGTCACATTCATAGCGACGGCCCTGGAAGTTCTTGTCCTCGTAGAAGACGATCTGAGGGGGGGACACGTAATAGTCTCAGTGCTCGTCCACCTTTCACATTTTCTCTGTCAGGCAGTCTAAAGGGTGGTCCATGTCTGAAAGGTCAGATGTTTCCAAAGCAAAGCCACTGTTAACACTACTAACAGCTGCTCAAACAAGCAGCGAGGCTTTAATTTACTACAGAGTATAAGGAAACAACATCTGCAGCAAACTTGCCATTCTGAAACCTCTGTACTCTCCCACATGCACTTTTGAACCCACACATTAAAACTAAAGTCTTTGTATTGACTTACCCTGCCCATCTTGGTATATATTGTGTGGGATAGCCTTGGTGATGCTGAGTGATGGTGGTGCTTCCCCCTGAGGTCTTGATGTTGCACTGGCCTTTCAGCAAGTGCCTTTTATATGCCCGCTTTCCCACATTTATAAACAGCAACAGTGGAGGCAAAAGGGGAACAATCGCTTTGTCATGAAAATGAGATCCAAAAATTGAGTCAGTGATTCTAGTGCTATTCAGTTTTTCCAGAAAAGCGAGGAAGGATTACGGCATAATGGCCAGGCGTGGGTAAGCGTCCATTGACCCCACTACTCTACTGGCTGGGTCCAGTGCCCACCGTTAAACATGCCAGCTCCACCAGCTTGCTCCCACCTGGCAAGGACCTGCCAACTCATGACTTATTTCTTTATTGGATGGATCCACATAGAGCAGTGGTTAGTGGTAAAAGTATTCACATCTATTAAGTAAAAATGGAAAACACACAGTAAAACGGAGTGACATCGCTTCAAAGTTTCAGTGCACAAATAACTAAAATAAAGTATTAAAAGTGAGGAGAAAAGGTGAGTGCTGTTGTAGGTGTGTGTAGTGTATTAATGTTGTATTGTGCTGTCCATGGATTTTACTGATCAATATGAAACGAGTATTTAATGTACAATGTAGTACTGATTATAATATGTTTTATTTTTAATGGCATGTTTACAATGCCGTGTAAATACTTTTGCTCCAGGATTGCCATCGATGCTACTTATTTTTCTTATAATATGTGATTTACTTTTGCAGTATGGTGTTTATTATGCATCCCATGTTCTAGGATTTTTTTTTATTAATCCAATCATTTGTAAATAAATGGATTTGTAAACAATTTAAAAAGTTGGTGTGCTGCATAAAATGTAAATAAAAACCAAATGCAATCATTTCCAGATGTCATAAACCCATATTTTATTCATAATAGAAAACAGAGAAAACATAACAAGTGTTTAAACTGATCTCATGTTGAATTTGATAGAAGAGGGCAATAAAAGGCTTTACAAGTAAAGTAAGTGCTGCTAAAAAGAAACAGCTGGAGAAACATTTTACAGCTAATTTGACTAATTGGCAACAGAAATAAAAAGAGCATGTTAGAGAGGCAGAGGTTCACCGATCTGCAAAAACCTGTCTCTGCAAATCATGAAACAATTTCAGAATCATGCTCCTCAGTGCTCTATCATGCAAGAAGTCATATCAAGAAGCCATGTGTGAAAAAATGATCCTGAAACACCACCATCGTCTCTGGGCCAAAGCTCCTTTCAAACGGACTGAGACAAAGTGGAAACTGTTCTGTGGTCAGAGAAATCGAAATTTGAAATTCTTTTTGGAAAGCTCAGATGTCATATCCTCCAGACAAAATAAAAGAGGCACTACCCAGCTTGTTATCAGCACTCAGTTCAAAAGAATCTTTGAAGGTATAATAATGTACACTTTATTAATCCCATAGGAGCGAACGCTCTACCTCCTGAGCTATCTCTGCCCATGTGAAGGGCATGGTATTAGTGCCTATGGATCTGACAGTTTGCACATCTGGAAAGGCCCCATCAAAGTGAAAAGTCTATACAAAGCAACAAAAGCGGCATCTTTTTCAGAAAAAAAAAAAAAGAATATCTCAGCAAGATAATGCTAAACTGAATACTGCATCTATTATAACAGCATGACTTCATAGTAGAAGAGTCCAGGTGCTGAACTGACTTTCCTGCAGTCCCGTTTTCAATTAAAAACATGTGGCTCATCATGAAATGAACAATCGGACAAAGAAGGCTCTGGACTATGGAGCAACTAGACTCTTACATCAGAAAAGAATGGGGCAACATTCCTCTCCCAAAACTCCAGCAGCTGATCTCTTCAAAAGAAGAGTCGCTGCAACGCAGCGGTAAACTCGGCCCTGCCCCAACTTTTCTGAGACATGTAGCTGCCATCAAATTCAAAATAAGCAAATATTTTTCTGAAAATGGTAAATTTTCTCAGTTTAAGTATTTAATTGTCTTCTGTGTTGTACTGTAAATAAAAAATAACCATTTGTGAAATTTGCAAGTCATTGCATTCTGCTCTTATTATACATTTTACACAAATGTCCCAACTTTTACAGAATTAGTAGTATTTCTATTATGCATTCTGTCGCACAATACAATTCAGTGTTAAGTGGCTTAACAAACAAGAAACAATGGTCAGGTACGATTGAAGACTTTTGCACATTATTGTAAAAATCAAAAGAAATATGTAAGATGTGACCAGGTTGTAGTGAAAACCTTTATTTCAGTTTTTAACAATTAAAAATGACTTGGTGCTCTTGCACAGAGCTGTGCATCAGATTAACAGGATCATTTCTGTAGTAAACAACAGCAGTAAGGCGTTTTACAGCATCAACCGCTTCATCTTGAAACTGTTTTAAGCACACATTCCTTTCATTTGCTATATCCAATACAGTGCTGCCCTGATGATTTCAAGCAGTCCTTCTGTGTATAATTTACACCAGAGTCAAAATTCAGCATGCCGTAATGGAAGTGTGGAAAGAGGAAGCTAACTACCTGAAGTACACTTGGAGGTATTCACTGCTAACAGTAATTCTAGAGGTAAAGTAGATTTATGAAAAATAATTATTATGCAATGCTAAAAATCGACATCTTTATTCAAAAATAAATATATATTTAAATTTTCTAGGAAAACTGGCCACAAGTTTATTAAATCCTGCCTCAGCTGGAACATGTCAACAGATCAGCTTGTTCTGTTGTACTGAAGAAATTCAAGCATGAGTCTGCAGCAGGTCCCAGAACACACAAACAGCAGCTGCACTGTCATGTGAGAGCAAAATGGAGCACACAAAACAGTGTAGCTACAGCTATTAGCAGCACGTGAGTGACTGGTTATTTACCCATTATGTCTGGACAGCACAACCATATACCCACATTATTTTAATATTCCTTCCTCTCTTTTTCCTCCCACACACAAAGGAAAATGCTTGATTAGTATTCTAAAGAAAAAAACCAAACTATTATCTGATCTAGTAACTAACATGCTTTACATTCAAAGTGCTTCAAATATTCAGCATCTACATCCTCCGTCTTCAAATGCTCAGCAGGTTCCCTCAGGAAACATGTATACGAGGTGTGTTTGAGGAGATTCGGGGTCAGTGGGTGCATAGAAGAGACCTAGAGGTTCTCCAGAGGGCTGTACTAGGAAGCAAGTTCAACATATCTAGGCTTTGTTTGAGTTAGCTAGCTTGAAACCACGGATACACAGCTTTCTGCTTTCCCAATAATCTTTCTACGCAGACCACCCACCTAGTCCGTGACAACACTGAACCACAGTTTCCCATAATTCAGCAACCGGCATTAAAACACCTGAAAGCGGTCTATCAAACTGATTCAAACAGGTTTTGGTTTCTCTAGTGCAACACAAAGTGTAACTAAACACTGGATGGACAGTTCATACCAAATTACCACCATGTTTGGAAAAAAGACTTGACTGCTTGAAAAGAATGTGTCAGGGTTTATTTACTCGACTGTCAATCACACCTAATCATTGTACCTAGTTTGTCCCTCGTCATCTCACTCTGAAGAAGACAGTAAAATGTCTCTTTAAAGCATGTGGTGACTTCACAAATGCCTTGTCTGTGTGTCCCTTTAAAGAGTGTGTGGCGCATGATGTTGTTTGAAAAAAAATGCCAATCCACTCCCACTCAGGGTTTGACATGGCTTACATTTAGCTGCCTTTTCTTAAGAAGGAACTGTGAACCTGGACACAACTGTAAGCTGCTGGAAAAACATAACCAGCAGCAAGAACTCACAGCAGCACCATGTGAGAAGAAGACCATATGTAGCCTGCATGTGCAAACGGCCATGCTGCCTTCATTTACAGGCGCGATCATTCTGCTGGCAAAAAACCAAACAGTGAAATTCAACATGCCATGGATGACTGTCCCACTGCCTGTCCAGTCCTCATATGTTTGGGATCATTAACTTGGTTGGTGTCTGCTGCTTCCCCATCAGAGTCCTTTACAGAGGCTGCTGTGGGTGGGATTAGGCTGTCCAGTTCCTGCCTGTGACCCGTTTCCAGAAGCCACTCATGAAACTTCATTTCCACCAATTCCTGGAAATGTTGCTTCTGCTCCCTGGAAAGAGAGAGAATGTGAAAGAAAGTAGCATTTAAAACAGTATAATACTGAAAATAACAGGGCTTAACAAAAAAAATGTCTTTCTGAAATGAAGGCGACAAAATTCTTATCACCATGCCCTTTATTTCCTACATTGATGCTCCAGGATCAATATATGTGCATTTCATTTTCTGTTTCTTAACCTGCAGAAAGTGTCTGTGGTCAATGGAGACAGCGTACAGAGTACCGTATATCTTCCATTAGTAGCCCGGGCGCCTATTCAAAAAATTATCCAACCGGCCCGGCGTTGAAAAGAGAACAGCGGTTATTGGAGACCGGCTCTTATTCCCTTCTCAAACGGAATTGTCACGGAAGTGAGAGGGAAAGAGGACCCAGGCGCGGTTTTTAGACTGAGGTGAAAAAACAGTACGTTTACTTACAGTGCTCCAAAACATATTCCAACAGTTCACAAATAATGCAGTTGCCAATTGTGCTCCTCCTTTGCTCCCAAGTGTCTCCTTGTCTGTGGTAGCCCAGTGCACGAGTGGTGCTCCCTGAGAAAATCACAGTTAGCAGGTTCGCTAGCCGACAGTTCCAGTTCAGTGCAATAATCCCACTTCGATGGTCGCTGCATCCAACCTAAATGCTGCTGGTCGTAGATGACGGCTGATTGAAAACAGCTGGCTGAGTGATGAGACGCGTGAGGACCGACGACAGCACAGAGTCTTTTTTTTTTTTTTTTGAGCCACGTTCCAGCCACACTCCATACCAGTTGGTGGCGGTAATGCACCATTCAGTTGTTTGCCAACCACCAATAAAATTTAAAAAGAAGAAGAAGACAGCGCGGAGGGACTTCCGGGTCGAAGGTCGCCCGGCTACTATTGGAGACCGACGTCTATTTGTTGTGACATGTTTTCAAAACGGCGTTTATTAGAAACCGGCGTTTATTAGAAGACAGGCTACTAATGGAAGATATATGGTATGTGTTCAACGGGTCTGTGGGACACTTTTACTTGTGTTCATGTGGGTGTATCAACCAGCCGCAGACAAGAGCAAAGTTCTAACATACAAAAAGCTGAAGTGACACCGAGCATTAAAACCAATGAAGTGTCCACTATAGCCACTATCTGTGCTGCATTTTTTCATCTCTGAGGTTTTCTTTTACACTTCTCTCATTCTTCGTGAACTTTCACTTTCCTGGTCCACATCACTTGTTAGCCAATCAACATTTGACCGACACACAACATCAACCACATCCTGTCTATCTCCACATGCTGCCTGTAGGGAAAATACAAACACAAATGCACTCAGTTGCTGTCACAAAACATTAAACATGAAGTGTTTGAAGATTTTAGCACATTAAAAACTTTGTCAACTGTGTTATTGAAGCCATAGAGAAACAACTTTTTTTATAATAACAGTCTTCTTCATTTTCACTCCTTCATAGTCCTCTACCTGCCCGCCTGCTCAGGGCTTCAGATGAGAGGAGAAGTTTGCCACATACGACTGTGGTTGCATACCATCTTCCTGTTTTGGAGTTAAAACAAAGAGTTTTTGGTTTTTTCAGATTTTCTTGTGAGCACAAACTGCAAGCCACTTCAGAAAGAGTGGATCACAATCTAATTGCTTCTGAACATGAATCCTCACATTAACCTCACAGCGCCTTCAGTGTTGTACATTATAGTCTGTTAGAGTCGTAGTATCCAAGCACTTTCAGAGCAGAATGAGACCATCTTTGAAACAACTGTTTAACAAACGTTCCTCCATTGACCAGTACATGGATACTATGTAAAATCTAACGTTTTGAAACAAATCCAAAACTCTCTTGCCTTGACTTTTGTCTGACAGACAATTTAGATGTCACATCATTGACCAATCGAGTGATGCCACTGCCAAAACTTTTGGTATACAGATATACAATCATGCTCTATCTAGTATTTCCTTTAAAAGATAAATATCTATTTATGAATGTAAAGAGCCCTGCACTAAAACTCATGCACAGAGAAACCATTCAAAGGATTTTCCCCTCATGCTATGGCTATGCTGTGATGATAGGTAGAGTGTCTCGTGCAACCCGTCTGACATCAGTATGCTCACTGAACTGCATATCTCTCACACATAGCAGTTAACTGACATTCACATTGATTTTGGAATGCCTTTGCTGTTACAATTTTCCACTGATTAAAAGGCGAGCTACATAATGAAATACTAAAACTTATTTGAACGCATGTATAGGTGGTTGAGTGGCTGCTTAATAAAGGTTTGGGGGTCAATTTCCCACTCACCTGCTCAGCCGGGCCTCCATCACAGTCTTCTGCCAGTTCTGTATTCTCCTCTTCTTTTCGTCCAGAGCTGCCTGGTATGAAGGAGGCAGACCGCCGGGTACCTCACACGTGTCTCCCTCCATTTGAAAGGGCACAACCAGCGTGTGGAAGTCTGATGGTGGCAGCAAGCGGTAGCAAGAAGGCTCTGGGCTGGACAACGTATTCAGTGAGTGGTTGGCAAGGCCCTCGGTCACCAGAAGTAAGGGTTGATTCCAGGGATTAGGGACAACCGCCAGCCCCACGCTGGCCATGTGATCCTCCAAGGAAGGGTAGAAAGTGTGGAAAGGACCTAGAGTAATGTCCGTGTTTCCCGGCAGTAGCAAAGGGCGCGTGGGCGTAAGGGCATGGATGGTGCAACGTGAAGAAGCTCCAATAACAATTCTGCCGGCTACGCACACCACCCTTACATTCTGGCAGCTGTGGATGTGGACGCTGGTCTCAACAGGACCCAGGACCACAGTGCTGTCACGGCATTTGTCCACACTGACTGATCTAAAGGAACAAATACAACAACAGAAAGAACATAAACGGTACAGATACAGCCGCTCAAAATTGCTGCTCTCAGCCACAGGTCAGCCAACTGTCAGCTGACAGTCAGCCTGAGGACTGGAATCGAGAACCGGTTCCCAGTAGTGCAATTCCTTGGAATCGTTAGTCTGCCTGCCTATCGATCCTCGCTTATGGTTCCTGCATTCTCGCTATGATCAGCTGATTTCAGTTCGTGATCAGCAGTCAGGCTGCAGCCTCTGTTTCTATCAGTTTATGTTTCTACAGCAGAATCGCCGTGACGATCGCTTTAAAGTCTCTTTGTGCTGGTTTTCATCTTTGATTTGTGTCGTCAGCTTTGTGTTCATGCCGAAATACTAAGAGAACGATCATGTGTCCTCATTGGGATAGGGATTTGTGTTGGTGCGTTGCGCAATCAGAGCACGTTTAAATTTAGATTTTGCTTTTTTTAAAAGAACATTAGCAGTGCATTGAAATAATTGTTTTGTGCTTTCATGTTCAGAAACAAGTCAGCAATAATCATAGAATGCAGGCATCACTTTCTGTCTGGTTTGTTCGGTGTGCACAAACATATATCTGTATTAATATTTTATAGAGCGGCTCAATGATTCTGTCATAATTATAGAATCCCAAAACAAATTTAAAAGGTATACATATATAGTGTAGCAGGCCTGTAAATGAATACGCCTCCACACTGATGGATACACAAGACATTGCCACCGATTTTGCTAAATGCAGCTTAGTGGTGTTACTACTAATCGTTGCATCATCCATGACACGGGCGGGGGATATCATCTCGGCCACCCATCAGCCAGCAATCGGTAAGGATTCCAGCAAGCATCCATCATGGCTGTATCTGTATGCTAAAGATAAGCCAACCTTGATTACTAGAAGGTAACCTTACCTGAGAGGTGAGAGAAGGTATATGAAGGCATCAGCGCATCTGTGGATTTTAATGTTGGCACCAGTCAGCTTGTCTGAAGTTTTAGCCAGGGTCTGTTTTAAGACTTGGGACATCAGCACC
>VOQK01009814.1:15063-26141 GCA_015052645.1 Benitochromis conjunctus | reverse complement strand
TAAAGGTGAATTGTCAGTGCTCTGTAAACATATTTAAACAAAAAAAAAAAAGACGCATGCACACTACTGTACGCATGATGTGGAAGCCCAATTATAAACCAGAGAAAAATGCTGATCTTCTTTTTGGTTTGTTTGTTACCCACTCTGAACAAAATGGGTTGCAGCAATTAGCGCATATTTTTGTCCATGTAGGCTGACTCACCGTTATCATCACATCTGAAGCTAAAAAGAAGGAGGAAAAATTAAAGCCCTCACCATCTTTCTCATATAACTTGGCTGCTCCTTCAGAAACCAGTGATTGATCTTGGAGAAGCTCATGACTCTGCAACAGGAATTGAGAGAATTGGTGACCAGTGACGGACATTAGACCAACTGTAAAAATTGGATGCAGTTGTTCACACTAACCAAAACAACCAGTATCTTCACTCATGCGGCTATCCCACTGGCACCAGCTGGAGGCCTGCCAAGGTTGACGCTGACTGGAACAACAAAATTCTCCCCTGATAACAGGACTGTTTGGACCTCTCTGTCCCTCCTTCAAGGCCACCTGGGTCCACTGGAGACTGTTGACCTTCGCTTAACTGGGCGTGGTGACACTTTCTCTCAGCTGGACACGGGATACACACACATGCACACATACGCACACACATACCCTTACACAGATACACACTCACCCCCCCTCCCTGAATCCAACGCCTCCCATGCTTGCCTCCCATCCGATGTAGACGGAGGTTCTGCATCACTTTAGGATGCGCCTTGCCTCTTGATGCTGCTGTGTACATTGGCATATTCCCCCGTTGCTTGTCTTGTGTTTTATAGTGTTGTGAAGATACATGTGCTTTATGTGCTGAGGAGTTTTTGTTTTCTGTTCTCATTCTGATCCCCTATTAGGGATCAGGATGAGCAGAGTTTCTTTTTCCTCCTAAACTGCCCTTCTGTGTTATACATTTCTTTATGTTTTCTTTATGCTACCTGTTCTGACCTGTCTCCCCATTGTAATGTTTGTGCATTGTATGTATGGTCGGAAAAGGTCCAATTTTGCTGCAGGCAACTGCAAGTGACAAATAAAGGCTTCAATTCAATTCAAATCACATGGCGTCTGGGTCCTAAATTCTTGGACTTGGCTGCTGTTAGTATTTTCCTGGTTGTGGGTTTAGCTGGTAGCAGCATCTAAATACAAGAATGCTGACAGCTCTCTGATATGGACCCTAACACTGTTGAATATGCAGCAGCATATAAGTTATTCATTCTGAGAAAATGGCCAGAGAATACAGGAAGAATAACAAACATATGCATAGTCTATAGATATGAATGAATTCTAATGTATACTATTTGAACTTCAACAAATAATCCAGGTCTATAACATCTTCAAAAAAACAAGTGAGCATCTGTTGGATCTACAGTAGTGTCTGCTTCATGGAACTCACATAGATGAATAAATCCCCGACATTAACATGCTCATTAATTCTAAAATCGCTGATGGGTTTCAACCTGCAGCCTCCCATCTGTCAGAACCAACTCGCCACCAAAGGGTGATCAATGGAAAGTGCTTCACATTTCTTACAGTGATTCATGCCTGTGTCCACAACATATGGCTTCAGGTGTTGTTAAACAACTGCAAAGTAAATCACCAGCTCAAGGAGCTCTGGCAGTAATTGCATTTATAAACCACCAGTGCTGTGTGGTCCAGCAGTAGCACACCGAGCATGACATTCTGCATGTAGGCACTTTTCCACAAAGCCAAGTGCATACAATGTCCTCTTAGTCAGTTTATGTGACCATGTTCACCATCATATTCTGCTTCATCTAATGTTGTTCTGCTCAAACTCTGTAGATGCTTTCCTCATCCCAATTGTAATTATGATTTGGTACAAAAGCAGCATCCAAGAAAAGTCCAGTCCTTTAGGAGCAAAGATGGACTGATGGCCAGTTTGCAAACAAATACGTGAGAAAATTATTGAAATGTGTAAAAACAATGTTCTTCTAAGTAAGATAGGAAGAGATTTGGATATTTCACCGTCAACAGTGCATAACATAATTAAAAGATTTAAGGAATCTGGGGGAATTTCAGCATGTAAAGGACAAGGACGCAAGCCTAGGCTGAACAACCGTAATCTCCGATCCCTCGGGCGGCACTGCATCGAGAATCGTCATTCGTCTACAAGTGATATCACCACATGGGCTCAGGACTACTTTGGCAAACCTTTGTCAAGTACCACAATACGTAGTTAAATCCACAAACACTAGTTAAAACTGTACTGCGCCAAAAGGAAGCCCTATGTTAACAGTGTCCAGAAGCGCTGTTAACTTCTCTGGGCTCGGAGGCATCTGGTATGCACCATCACACAGTGGAAACGTGTACTGTGGTCAGATGAATCAGTATTTAAGGTATTTTTTGAGAGAAATGGATGCCGTGTGCTCCGGACCAAAGAAGAAAAGGATCATCCAGACTATTACCAGCAACAAGTCCAAAAGCCAGGGTCTGTCATGGTATGGGGTTGTGTCAGTGCCCTTTGCAAGGGGAACTTGCACTTCTGTGATGGCACCAGTAATGCTGAAAAGTACATAGAGATTTTGGAGCACAATATGTTGCCTTCAAGAAGACGTCTTTTCCAGGGATGCCCATGCATATTTCAACAAGACAATGCAAAAACCACATTCTGCACACATTACAATGTCCTGGCTGCGGAGGAAGAGGGTACGGGTTCTTGACTGGCCTGTCTGCAGGCCTGACCTGTCTCCAATAGAGAATGTGTGGTGCATTTTGAACCACAAAATGCGACAATGAAGACCCCATACTTTTTTTTTATGTGTTGCAAGAAACAAAATTGGAGTACATGTTCATTAAAAACAAACAAACAATAAAATTCATGAGGAGCACATTAAATAATATGCTGTTGTATTGTTTTCAATGCAATACAGGTCAAAGATAATTTCACAAAGTACTGTTTTCAGTTTGATTTTAATTTAACATACCGTCCCAACTTTTTCTGATTTGGGGTTGTGTTAGGACACTCTTATATCTGGTTCTGGCCTTCTGTAGGAATACATAATCTCTTGCATGCATTTAAGAGCAAAAGCACATACCGAGGTGGGTGATCAGTCTTATTGTACAGCAGCAGTGGAATTGTCTGCAAAAATCAATGTGAAATTTAAATGTCAGACAAGTCTTTAATGTCAGTATAACTAAAATGTCAAGAAACCTACTTTCACTCGTTGTTCCCTCGAACAAAAATGGACGCATAGAGACAAACATGCACATACCGATTTCCAAGCACATCATGCTTTTTTTAAATGTTCTTTAATATTTAGGCTACTCCTCATTTCTCTTATAAATCTCTTATGTACAATCAACAACAGACATTGATTATCATTCTTAATTAGTGATGCTATCTTTAAATGCTTGCAAAACAAAACACATATTATGATGGGGGGTTGTAGACCAGATATGAAAGTAAGACTCCAGGTCTTTAAAGTTGCAAAAATTGCAAAAACATTTGTCTTAAACTTCCATTTGTTCTAATGGACAACGAGGAGCAACCCCCTTGCTGTAGAAAAAGTGCATTACTATTGAAAACCATGACAAAATTGTCTGTTCCTCACTGGATTTTAGTAATCCATCTGTCCATTCTCTTCTGCATATCCACTTCAGGTTACTGGGGAGCTTATCCCAGCTGCCATTCACAGGGTGACAGTAGCGCTAACACACAGACAACCATTAACACTCATGGGTAATTTAGATTCACACATTAACCCAACCCCACAAACTGCATGGGGAGAACTTTTCCTCACAGAAAAGTCCCGGCCAACTGCTGAATTCAAATCCAGGACCTGCTTGCCATTAAGCAGTGCTAACCACTGCACCACTGGGATCGTTTGTTTGTGGTTTTAAAAGCTAATTCCAACTCTTCTTCAAAACTGCATAATACTTATTTTTAACTATGGTTGGAGTCTACTTTAAAGAGCAGAGTTGCTTTCTGGTTGAAGAGTTGCTACTACATGGGCTTGCAATGCTGGAGTCAGCTGTTCAGTTTTCACAGAATATTAGTACAGCTAAAATTAGCATGCTAGCTAGCTAGCAGTAGCATCACCCAGTGTTGTTACTCAACAGAGCAGTTTAGAAACATCAAGATAGTAACAACCAAACACCACACTTGAGCCTTCAAAATGATAGTCCAAAAACTAAGTTGAAAGTTGCTTCATTCATTTTTCATACATATGATGGGCAAACAGTTTAATGTTTACTGTAGCCATGGACTTTTCCTGTAGATTCCACATTATGGTTTGTTATATTCATTTTTGTCATTTCTAATGTTTTAGGACATCAGTACCTAATCAGTGAAGTTCTGTCTTAACCATAAAGTTTAATGACTGCATGGCCTGTTTCCCTCAAACTTTACATTTTTAGCCATAATACTGGTAGCCCCAAAACAATAGCACAAATTACAGTCGAGCTCTTTAGTATCACAGGGTAAAATGATCACGTTATGGTTCCTTAACCTTACACTTTCAGCATTGACTATTCCTTTATCCTCACTTTTCTCCTGCTCATTCTCTTTCATTCTTACATTCTTCTTTCCCCAATTTTAACACAATTCTGGCCAGTTTTAATGATCCATTTATGACCTTAACCACTTCTTTATTGATGACTCTTTATTCTCTTCTTTTCACCTGATATTTCCTTTATACCTTTTCCCCTACACATAGCCTGCCTCATCTGTCCCTCCACCTCAGCCATGTTGCTCGTTCTTCTATCAATCCCAGTTTTCTTCCCATCTTCCTGTCGTGGCTGGTTAGCACTATCTCCACCGATGACAACATATTCTGGCAATGAGTAATTTCACATCATGCAGTAGTGTTAAAACTCAAAATTTCTGCTCTATCTTTCGATGTGCCTATGTGTATGTATTCATTGAACAAAAAAATTCTGGGAGGCCTTGAGCCACTGGCAGGGAAAGTGTTAAGGATATGATCTGTTTTCTAGTGGTCACTGTTGGCTGGGTCCCCAGGGAAACCGCTGCAGGAGACAGGTGGAGTGACAGGACAAAAGGAGGGAGCAGTCACTGAAGGATTGTGTGCAGAACAGAGAGACAGAGAGAGTGCATGTGAACATAGTAGAGGTATATCTAGTTCTCGTTTAAGACAAGTGAAACTTTTTCTTCTTGTTATGCTGCCTTTTTCTGTCAAACACACACTGGCTCACACCCACAGGATAGGATAAACATGCTCTCTCTCTCTCTCTCTCTCTCTCTCTCTCCTTCCAATAACCAGACACAGGTTTCATGCATTATGGATGAATGTGGATGACGGTAAAGAATAGACAGTTTGAGTGTTTGTGTGTGTGCCCACGTCTGTGTGCTGGGCAGTGCAGCGTGACAGACTGCTTGTAGAGTCATGGTTTAAATCCTCTTTTAGACAGGTACATGGCTTAGATCGATTCCTGAGATATATAAGAGATGTGTGTGCTCAAGCACATCTGCATTTTTCCCTTCATGTCCATCTGCCTGCTGACAAATATGTGTCTGCATGTTTGTTCATCTGAGTGGTGTAATTTATCCCATCAGGCTTTACAGGAGGAGAGCTAATTTCAGTTGTGAAAAGCTCTCACACCTATGATATTTAAAGCTCACACCGATTATACCGTGCATTTTTGTTGTTTGTTTGTTGTTGTTTTTTAATTAGATGTGAACATTGCAGCCTATGCATACAACTGATGAGCCATTCTAAAAGTAACTACGGCAAAGCAAAACCCACGCAGAGTAAAACCGGCCACCAGTAACTACAAAAACTAACAACATCGCAGCAGGCGCAATGTGTATTTCTGCACGATCAGATGAAGTTAGTCTGCCTGACATTTCAGCAGCAGAACGGCATACAGTATGTTGGTATTAAAACACTTCAGCCCACAAACCGACAATGTTTTTGGACATCGTTAAGCACATTAACATAGAAGTGTTCACTTTTCGAAACGAACTTGTGACCGACCGTCAGGGAGCTCATTGTTGTTCATCTGTTTGAGTGATCCCATGCGCTGAGCTTACTGTCTTAGTCCATTCACAAAACTCTCAGTTATATAACCAATCCGCTTTTCCTCTTAAATTCATTAAAAATGTGCTCACAACTCACAACTGGGTGAGGATTTGTGGAAAATAACAGAAAACGTGTGCACACAGAACCAAGTCGATAAAAAACACCACTTGATTTAGACCAGGAATGTCAACCAATTACAGCCTGATTTGATCTTAAGTGGGCCCGACCACTCTTAACATCAACTTTCTGTTGGTCTAAAGAAGTTTAACTAAGTATGTAATACTGGAAATAGTTTATTTTAAGTGCAAATTTATCAATATCCCCTCCTTCACATTTTCCAAAGTTGTTCAGTGGGCCAGATTTGAGAATTTGGTAGGCCTTTTCTAGCCCCTGGGCCTTATGTTTGACACCCCTGATCTAGCAGTTTGGTTGCAGCAGCCGAGCTGTGACTCTGACAGGATGAAAGACGAAGAAGCCAATTGAGGACACTGTCTCGATAAAAACGTGTTCAATAAATTCAGCCAAAGAATACATTTTTTCCATAAATTTATGTTTATGTGATGTCTCACATAGTGTTTGAGACATCACATGTGACCACTAAGTCTGGTCAGTGTGGTCTAGCATTAAAAAAATGCTTATTTTTTAGTCTAGCAACTGAATAAATCCTTACTCAGTGAAAAACAGCATGTGTGATTTTAATCTGCAAACTGAGTTACTGAAAAAGAAACCTCATGTTTTTGATTCTACCAACCTCTTTATCTTCAAGCTGTTGCTCTACATCGATGTGGAAGAGACTGTTGCTGTCGATGTGGTCCACATTAGTTGGTTAACTATAGTGATGAGTAGCATTCTCTCATCTGTCAGTGAGTCAATAATTAAGGTATGCAGCTACCTGCAGTAAGAGACAAATGCTTTAAAGCACCTTAAAAGAACAGCATTACACAGCAAATTTGTCTCCTCAGTGTGCATCTGTGTGTGCGTGTGTGTGTGTGTGTGCGTGTGTGCGTGCATGCGTGTGTGTATGTGCGTGCGTGTAGGTGTGTGTGTGTGCGTGTGTGTGTGTGTGTGTGTGTGTGGACAGTTACGGAAGGAGACAGTGTGCCCATAAAGCTGTGGAGAAAGAGCGTGTGCCAGCTCCTGGCACTTCATCAAAGGCAACGAGATGGGGGACAGAAAGAGAAAAAGACATGAAAGTGAGGCAGGGGGATAGAGATGAGTAAGGGCTTACAAGGCATATGGCTTGTGTGATGAGCCAGATGTTTGTGTTTGGAGGGGAGAGGTGAGCACACACATGCCCCGTTGCAACTGCGTTTGCAATGCCCCCCCCCATGGGATGAGGAGACAGATGTGTGGAGAGGCCATACCAACACACTGGGACTCACAAAGCTCATCCAACCTTTCCCCAATGGTACTCTCTCTTTCCCTTTCCATTTATCATCATCATCATCACTATCTCTTCTTCACATCCTCATCACACCACAGCCTCACTATTCTAGAACTGCTCACAAGGCTCCATTGTACCTCATTTCTTTTCACTACCCTCCCCTACAGTGTGAAATACTCACATTAATGCAGCTTTTTTTGTTTCTGTTTGTAGCTGATCGAAAACATTGACCATGATATTGTCTAGACAGTTCTGATGATGGTATGGATACACAGTCATTATGAAAGCGCATTGTGATTTCAATGAAATGCTTAACACCTGTAAGTACTGATAGACGGGATGTCTTCATATTCCAGTTTTCAGGTTGTACCTCTAACCTTTTAAGTAGAGTGACCTTGGGGCATAAATGGCAACCTGAAACCACCTTAGTTGGGAGTGCTGTCTTTTTAAGATAAATCCTGTCTTGTGTTGATACGCTCTGATTAGAAATTGTCACATATTTCACATTTATCTTCTAATGCCTTTCTATTATCTCTCCTGTCTCTTTCCCCACCAATGGATATGGACCGATAAGTGTAGGGTCAGGTCTCAGCTGGGCTCATTTGTTTGCTTTGTTTTTTCACTTTATTCCCACTCCCAGGGACACAAACTGATGCTAATACAGCCATAAATCACATGGCATGTTGTTTGCCTCTGTGTGTGAGTAAAGGACTGAGAGGTGATTAAGAAATACATAAGGTAAGAGCCACTGGGGAAAAGTAAAATGTGGGGAAACAGGTTGTACATAAATATTTATTTGTCTTTGCTTCCTAAGTATATCCATTCATCCATTTTTAGAAGAGATTAGATGGATTGGATAGACGAGAGTCTGTCCCAGCTGTCATGGGGTGAGGGGCAGGGTCAAGAACAGGTTTTGTGTTCAGTTTCACTGCATTTAGTGTGTTGTATCTTGTTTGCAAATAGTAGTTTGCACACATAATACAAGAGGTAGTAGATGAAGCTCATGTGGCAAGACTGTGGCTGTCACCCAAAACTTTTCATTAAATACACAGTGTAAATAAATACAGTGTAAATGAAAGATGAATAGACTGGTATGAAATGAACTTACTGGTGGCTGCGCTACTTTATTAGTAATTAATATCATGACTAATTAATATTGTCTAACATTAATGAGTCATCATGTATAAACTAGTTAATTATTTTAAGATCTATGTTGTGCTTGTGCTTTAAGCTAATAGAGGAATCTGATAATATCTGCACCTTCGTAGAGAGTTTTTTTTTGCACAGCTGCAGTTATGCGTGTCACCCAACACAAGTAATTTTTGTCTTTTATCCCGTGATTTATTGTTTGCTTTTATCGGTGTGGATTTTGACATTTTTGCATGTTTTACATTTTTTTAAATGTTTGGCATTTTACTTCCTACACACGTCTTCCAAGTTAACAAAACAGTTCACAAATGCTCCGTCTACTGTGTTTAAATGGAGACAGGAGGCCACCATACTAGCAAAGCAAGGGGTTGGCAGAGAGGCACAGCTTAATGGCCACAGAAAATGGATAGAAGGAAATCTTCAACTGGAAATGGAGGTCGTGGAGTTGTTTCTTCAGGATGAGCATCTGGCCAAGAGGAGGAGACAGATCCAGCAGTAATAGATGATTTAGAGAGAGAGAGAGGGGACTGAACATGAAAGACTGAGCGTACTCCTGTTACACTGCTGAGCTGCTGAAATGGGTTTTACTCTAGGACATTGTGCAATTTTATTTTCATTATTTTTTTTTATTTTTACTGCCTTGAGCAGACAAACAAACAAAAAAAACCTTTATTTGTTTTGTTTTTTTGGTAGGATTCATGTTTTAGTGGGCTTTAGGAATTTAATATTTATTTTAAATAAATTAACATTAACATTTTAAATTACTGTCTCGACTCTGTGACTCCTTGGTTTGCCCCTTCTTCCTCTTACTGGCTTCTCTCCACCCAGTCAAAATGTCCCATTATGCTATTAAAGATACACAAGCTCCTTTGAATGTTTTTACCTTTTGTGATGTTTATCAGAGGAATCCTGCTGTATCCCGTACTATTCTAATTGTGCCATTGCACAATTATTAGAGGACCTTTGTGGACTTGCAGAGTTGTCACATTCAGTTTCCATCCATCCGTTCACTTCCGCTTATCCTTTTCAGGGTTGCGGGGGTGCTGAAGCCTATCTCAGCTGTTTTGGAGCGAGAGGCGGGGTACACCCTGGACAGGTCGCCAGTCTGTCGCAGGGCTAACACATAGCCAGACAACCATTCACGCTCACAGTCACACCTACGGGCAATTTAAGGTGTTTCCAATTAACCTATCGCCACAAATTACATGTTTTTGGACTGTGGGAGGAAGCTGGAGGACCCGGAGAGAACCCACGCAAACACAGGGAGAACATGCAAACTCCTCACAGAAAGACACCGGCCTGATGGTGGAATTGAACTCAGGACCTTCTTGCTGTGAGGCAACAGTGCTAACCACTGTGCTGCACACACATTCAGTTTCTCATGAAAAACTGAAACCTTCATCTTACTGTGGATACTTTTATCCACAGACGTAAAATATTTGTAACTATTTTACAAATCAGTTATAAAAGATAAGACTTTGAAAAGAGATTTGATCTTTTGGCTGAAGCAAGGTACAATCCTTGACCTTAGATGTGATCTACAGTACAGATGATATGACCATAATACACTATGTGAATTTTATTTTTCTGTGTTTGTCACTCCCTGTAACTCTCCCACTCCTATTTTTTATGGATGTGTGTTCTTTCAGTTGATATAGTATAGTTATAAGCAGTGAATCAGTAACAGTGAATCCTGAAATTAAGTTTGAGTAAAGGACGGAGAGCAGCTCAAACACTGGCTGTGCTTAGTCTATGAGCTGATACAGTCAGCGTGTAGCTCATCAGCAATAATAGTTGCCTCTGGTGTGATAATGGTAATCCTCATGGATTTTTTTGGTCATACAAAAATTCCCCAGTTTGACACTGGAGGCTTGAAGGACACACAAAAACCCAGCCTTGGTGGGTCACATGCTAGTGTACTTCTAGTGCTGGTCCCAAGCCCAAATAAAGGTGAGGGCATCTCACATTTGTGTTATATCAAATATGAATGGATCATCAAAAATGAATGGATCCTCTGTTGTGGTGGAAATTTGGGAAATAAGGGAGGAGCCAAATGTACCAATTTCCAGTTGCCTCTTTACACACAATCAGTCTTTTTTCAGCTCTGTTTTAGTTAGTAAGTTAATTATTACCAAAATATATAATATTAATAATATTTTTTTTTACGCATGTGTGATATTTTTATATTACTTTACTGTGTAAGGAGACCCAACAGCATTTTGATGTTAGTTCTTTAAATTGTTATATGTGCAGCATTTTTCCCTCTCAGTGAAAAAACAGTGAAATAATAGAAATTTGAGACTAAGTAAAGTTGCATCAGTTTTTTTTTTTTTTGGCAGTTGTTTTTTGTTTGGTTATTTAAAAATTGGAAATCAGCATGGCTGTAAATTAATGTGTCATGTGTGCAACATGTATAGAGTTCAGAACACACACACACACACACACACACACACACACACACACACACACACATATAAATGCATGCCCCGGCACCTTCACAGCAACTTATTACCTC
>VOQK01009813.1:13244-24262 GCA_015052645.1 Benitochromis conjunctus | reverse complement strand
GTTGCTTAATAGAATTATACATTTCATAGGCAGTCACGGTTGTCTGTATTATTCATGGGTGGGGAAAGGGGAGAGGTACAAAGAGCAAGAAATATGAGAGAAGGGGAGAAAGAAAGAAGGAAAGAAAGAAAGAAAGAACGAACTAAGTAACACTACCAAGTTAGAAAGCTACGCCCTTGCTGATTATGGTGCTCCTGCTCTAAATCAGTCACACACATGCATTGAAATACAAACCTGAGTAAACACGATCGGCTCTCCGATGGATAGATCCATCAAACACATAAATATACAGAACACACAGGTGCACTCAGCGAAATAGAGTAAAGAACATATAAAAAAATAAATAAACACATTTAATTTGAATTAACTCTCATCAGCACTTGTGCATTCATCACCTTGTATGGATATTCAGCTGCAGCTGAGTGCTGACTTTTAGTCCACAGCTGTAACTGGAGTGTGGTTTGTGTGCACACGCATGAATGTTACAATACTGATAAGAAGTGCTTACACACAGATCCACATCAACAACCCTGGCTCCAGTCAGGGCTGACACAGAGAGATTTGCTACACAGATGTTTCATTCACACATACTGTACATTACATGCCCTACACACTTATAAGAGACACGCACTCATAACTTAGACAATAGACTCTGACAAGGAGAGCCAAGCAGCGAGGCGAAAACACCGAACCAGTGACTTAAGCATAAAATGATGTAAATGATAAATAAAAGCATGCAAGGCTTTCTCTTCATACTGCTGCTTATGCTAAAAATCCCTTTCTCAAACCAGAGATTTGAATCAGCCTGCACGCACACAAACACATGCAGACACTTCAGATTGAAATAAATAACATCGGGCACCAATAGTAATAATCTCAGTATCGCTATGAGTGAGAGGCCCGGGCAGAAAGCCAATGACCTAAAGGTAAAGCCAGAGTGAGACAAGATAGAGACTGACAGAAACACACACAGACACAGACACCCTCGCACACACAAATAAACACAAAAAGGTCAATGGTGTAATTCTCTGCTGACAGAGTCAGTGCAACTGTTCTGTTTGCTGTAGACAGAGGCAAGCTGACCACTTGTAATTTGTAGTGACCTTTGCAGTGCTGGCTAACTCAATGAAAAGCCTGTAGGGTGGCATCTGCTCTCACTAATATGTCTGCGTGTTTGAGCTCAACATATGTGGTCTCAACAGTTTACAAGCTGGTGCCAACAAAAAATAAAGGTTTCATAAAGTTGCAGAAGTTTCTGGAAACAAAACGACTAGCAGCACTCGCTGACATGAGTCACGTGTTGGTTTGATTTATGGTATTGATTGATTGATTGGGCGAGGCGCCTGCGCCGCCTTGGCGAGAGATTTTATTTCCACTATTGTCAAGTATGACTGAAAGTGTGTTCACTCACGATACTGCAAGGCATTGTGGGTAAAGGTCTTAATTTTCAATGCTTTTTAGGTTTTCTGGTCTTTAGGTGACCTTTTGATGTATTCGATAACTGGTATCAGTATAAGCTGAATATGACGTCAGGTAAGGCATGAATACAAGCAGTAATATATGTCTGTGAGGGTTCTCAGTCATCCAGGTCATCGTAGTCTAAGGAGCTTGGAAAGAAAAGCGTCTGGACTTCTTTGAGTTGCTTGAAGACGTGTCACCGCTCATCCGAGAACCATTTAGAAGAAGCTTCTCGGATGAGAGGTGAAACATCTTCAAGCAACTTAAAGAAGTCCAGATGCTTTTCTTACCAAGCTCCTCAGACAAGCAGTAATATAA
Organism: Benitochromis conjunctus; assembly: GCA_015052645.1. Taxonomy (NCBI): domain Eukaryota; kingdom Metazoa; phylum Chordata; class Actinopteri; order Cichliformes; family Cichlidae; genus Benitochromis; species Benitochromis conjunctus. The sequence continues at coordinate 22,486 of VOQK01009813.1, read as the reverse complement.
ATGATGAATTGACTGATATTTATATATTGCTTTTCTAGACTTTCTGACCACTGAAAATGCTTTTACACTACGAGTCAAATGTAAAAATTCATGAAGTACTCTGAATATTAAATGTTTTACCTATCACACACACTCACACTATACATCAGAACAAAGGATATTTTAACTCGCAGAGGGAAGAAGCCAGTCTCTTTGCATGAGTCTGTGGTATTCAAAGTAAATCACAAATACAAAATGCAGAGTATTGTTCTTTTTCTCACTGAAACAAAGAATAATACTCGTCAGTTATTATATATTATACTTATGATTTTTTTTAATTACTGCCTCGAGCAGATACACCGTAACAAAAAAGGCTGAACTGTTGCTTCCACTTCTAGTTTCTGGCAAATTCAAAACCTATAGATCTTAAATAGCTGCCACTGACAGTGGTCATGCAGATGTGCTAAAATTAGCTTCAAGTTGTGAGAAGCAGTAGTTTAAACAAAACTGCTATGTTTTTCTAACCATAACCGAGTGGATCTTTAAAGAAACAGAGAATGAAAGGAAGTAAAAAACACATCACAAGCTTGTGAAATTCAAACTCATGTGCCAAGGTTTGACTGTCAAATTGGTTGCTAGTGCCGAAAACATGATGATCATTATATACCTCTGCTTAACAAGGTGGGATGACCAATAATAACTGCATTAAAGTGAAACTAAGTAAGCCCCGTGATCCAGTTGCTTGTACAACGACCTTTAGAAGCATCATCAGCCTCTGGTATTGCTGTTTGTTTACGCACAGCTCTTTTAAGCTCCCACAACAGCAGCATTTCAGTTTGGGGTCTGAACTTTGGCTGGACAATTGTAGGACCTTGATTCTTTTCTTTTTCAGCCATTCTTTGGTAGCTTTGCTCATCGCCGTGCTACATGAAAGGCTTTAGCTGTCACACAGATTTGACTGTTGAATACCTCGCTATACAGAGGCGTTCACGGTCCATTCCATGACTTTGGTCTTATCTGTCCAAAGGACATTTTTCCAGATGTCTTGTGGTTTATTCAGATGCAACTTTGCAAACCTAAAACCTACTACCATGTTATTTTAGACAGGCTTTCTCTTGGCAACCTTTCCAAACTACATTTAACATGCTATCTGAGGTCTGCAGAGTCTGAGATGGAGCTCATGGATGTATGTTGCATGGTTTCACCTTGGGGGTGAATTTACTGGGACTTCCTCTCCTGGGAATATTGTAGCATTGTGCTAACACATGTCTTAATGCTTCAGCAACCTACCAAAACATCTGCTTTTACAGAGGTGCTAACAGTTGCTGATAATCAGCTGATTTTTTTTTTTTGGAAACACCTGGCTGCTACTTACCCTCTTAAATTGTTAAACATGAGCTGTACTTAGCTTTTTTCACGATAGGGTAAGGAGACCACATACAGATTATATGTATGGGACTAATAACATTTAACAACAATCGTCTTATGGGTTGATAAAATTGTCCAAAATCCAGAATTCAGATTAAAAAAATGAGTGAACATATGACCCAAATGATCATCTGACACTGATGACTAGGAACCAGAGACACAGGAGACTGACTTCACATCACATTTGACACACTTCAGGTGACACACATGGCACAAACTGTACCAGCATGCATCACAGAAACAGAAGAAATAGCTGAGGACAAGCACGTGCCACTCTGAGAAGAGACATTTGTGCTTTCCCAGACAGATGATGAATGTTGGAGCTTAAAAGTGGGACACTGAGACATCCCGAGGAGAAGATGCCGCAGGTGTGCGGGCTTTCACAGGTAAAATGGATGAGGGCATACTGACACCTGAGCCTCCCAGCACCAGCATCACTTAAATAAGACAGAAGGGTTGGAATAGGATGAACAGAATACCAACTGGATAAATACGTGTACTGTTTAAGTCAAATATATAGGTCAGGGGAAAAAAGAATGAGAGTCAATGTTGCCCTGAGACTAAAATGAAATATTGATCATTAGACTTGATGATGAACTTTTTCATCAAACTAAATCAAGTATAGCACATTATTTTTTCCTTTTTCTCTTACTTTAGCTGATTGTCAATTAATCCCTCATAATAAAAAGAGGGATTTCCATTTATTTTGCCCTTCGGCTTCTTGAAACTTTTTAATTTTGTTTGTTTGTTCATTGATTGAATTCAGTTTCTGTCAAATTTCAGTTGCGAATTTCAATTTTTTTTCCTTTCCATTTGGCTTTTTCTTTTTTTGTCAGCGAGACGGCTTCATAAGTCAGAATTATTTTCATGTATTAAGCGTTTTGTTTTCTTATCAGTCCCTACAGCCGCAGATATCTCTGAAGCTATGGCTCCTGTCCACGTGTTATTGTGTCTTTGAGTAAGATCTCAAATTGATCCTGACTTGTTTGTGTGTGAGACAGAGAAAGAATGTTTCCCTGGACAAAAGCATTCGCCAATAAAATAATAATGATTTGTTTTAGTTAAAATTATGATGGAAACACTTTCACAGCTTGGTTTGAAGAAAGAGAGTTTTTTTCCCCATGTTGTGGCTCCTTTAGGTCATCAAAGAAAGCACACATAATCTTTACAGCACGACAGAGAGAACGATCAGAACGGGCGCTCTTCCAGCTCCACAACAGCAAAAAACATCATGTTTATAAAAGCTCATCAGTAAAATAAAAAGCATCTGATTGACTAAGTGCCAATGTGGAAATTAACATTTAAATTGAGCATCTCCTCATCTCACAAAAACATCTGATTGGGCTTGGGCTCACTGGTCAAGATTTTAGCCGTCTGCGAGGTCTTGGCTCCGAGGCGGACCGTGCAACTTAACTGTGATTGGCATATGTCTTCTATGTGGCTTTCCCATTTAAGCCAAAAAAAAAAGAAAAAAAAAGCTCTGTTTTGCAAAGTGGCGTAAACAGAAAATGAAAAAACACACATGGCCGTATTCCCAAGGTTATCGCCATTTAGTAAGCAGAGGTTTCTACAAAGACTCGGCACCTTAAAAGCGGCCAGCGTGATTTATATTCATACCATCAATCGCTTTTTAAACGGGTTCAGCTTCTTTCAAATGCCCTCTGTCACTCCCGAATGAAAAGGTCTCTACATGACTCATGCCTTTAAAAACATAACCTATTGAGTGTTTCCTCCTCAATTTGCCAATAACTAATAGCAGGAGACAAATTATTTTTTAAATTGTACATTTCTCTTTCAGAAATTAGAAATCTCTGCAAAAGCTTGCACTTTTTATCATTAACACTTTCTTCTGATATGAAGATTTCCAGAGAAACAACATTGGAGCTAAAAATCAGGCTTGACATAAAAAAAAAAAAACTGTCAATATTTTACTATCACACATATTGACTATGGTAAAAGTGGCTGGAAGGAAATAAAAATAAAATAAATGCCTGGTTTCTGTTTTGCTATTAGTTTCGGATTGCTAAAAACTATTTACATTTATATCATTATTTTGTTACAAATGTAAATAAATGACCAATAATAAGATAACATGCGTCTACATCTCCCAAAAGATGTTGCTCACTGCAAAGATCGCCCAGCTTTAGTAATTTCAGCACTCACGTCTTGGCTTTAAATGGAAAAGAGAAACTGATGATGAATAGCTTACATAGCAGAGTATTTAACAGTTGGTTCAAACCAAATAAGAGCTATGCATCTGCTTTAAATGCTATTTATAACCCATTAAAGGGTGAATTTTGATTGCAGTTAGTCCCATAACCATAGATACTAATCTGCATCCTGTAACTACTGTTAGTTCAGAATGTGCATTTATGTCCGCGACATCTTGCAGTAACATCAACAATGTCTCCATTAAAGTTCTCGCCCTGCTATCCTTGAAAAATGTAATATGTGGGTAAAACTGGAAAATCAGAAGTGTAAAGGCCGTTATTTTGAGTTAAGTGCAAATAAGAAAACTAAAGAAAACAACAAAGGAAATGAGAAACTTCCAAGTCCAATAATCATCCCACAACAGAATCAAACAGAAGTCTTCACAGCGAAATTGATTTTTGCTTGAATTTTACTGTTGTGTTGTTAAACATTAAAGATTATTACGCTGCCACAAACTCTGCCTGCACTTTTTAAAAGAACATTTGCAGCTAACTTATTCGCTCAATTAGGAGAGATTTCCTTTTCTTTTGGCTGATTTCAGCTTTTGTTGGTGGCTCTTTTTTCCCCTGCAAGTAGTAAAAACAATTTATAAACAGTGTGACATTTTGTTTCTGTAAAAATGTATTATCTGACGCAAATTAGTTGTGTATGAACAGAATTATTAAGAAACTGCACAAAGTGCTCAAACTATAAGTATGAAAAAAAAAATCCTGTGGCTTTGGACTCTGGTTGTAAACATATGGCAGTGTGATTTTATTCAGTGTCTCTGTGGGTGTACATGTGTGTGTAGGTGTGTGTGTGTGTATGTAAATGTGTCTTCAATCTAGGCACAGAGGTGATTTCCCCATGGTCTGCCTCTGATTGGATTTGGTTTAATTCAAATAAACTGAAACCTTGATTTAAATGGAAAGCACTACAGCCTATTACGTAGCACAGTGGAGGACAGTCTCGCTATATCAACCCTGAATTGCATTAAAGTTCTCACTCACCCTCTCTCTCCCCTTATTGCTTCTATCTCTCTCGCTCTCACTCGCTCGCTGTCTTTCTCAAGGTCACTCTCTGACTGACAGACTCGCCACAGAGAGACATTTCCTCTGACAAAAATTGTTTATTCGCAGAAGTCCAGAATTCACCTTAGAAAGGTGATAACGCATTTCAAACACTACACAACAATACACAGTGCACACGCCCTTCATGCAATGTAACGCGCTCGCATTTATGTATGCCACACTTTTCTAGCTTTGCTGGCTGCACATTGAGCAACTAGTGAGAAAACTTTACCGAAAGTGGGCTTTTACTTACAATCAGGTCTCGACTGTCTCAGGAAAGAGACTTGTGGTGTCTACTTTCAGGGCAGAGCTGGATTTTGGTGATGTTATTTATTTCCCAGTACATAAAATGTATATGCTGCATACTGTCTGGGGATTTACTGCAAACTTTAAAGCTCTTACCCAAAAGGGTATGTTGTGCGCTCCTTTTGTAGATTTACCTGCTGGCACATTAATATTTACTAGTGTATGCCCATGATACAGTATTCTTTGGTCTCTTTGAGCAGTTGGTAAACATATTATCTATCTCTCTCTCTCTCTATATATATTATCTATCTATCTATATGCAATAAATATGGACCTGATTAAGTCAAATATTCGACTATATATGTCTAGTTTTACTCCAGTTGGTGGTTGCCAGGCAACATGATGACGTTTTGTGCGCATAAATAAGATTTTATCAGATGTTGATTTTGTCATATTAAAATTGTATATTGTTGTTATAAGGCATTATCGCTGTATAAACAGTAAAAAAGGGTCATTTCACTCTGTAGAGTTTGCAAGGCAACATTATCTGATACAGATAAGAACAGTAAGGGGGCTACATGGAGCTGTGTATCAGTTTGGTTGTGTAGGAGGAGTTGACAGACAGAACGAATACACAGAGGATTTGTGTGTCATATTAACATTTAAATGTTAACATCTTACTTACTAACTTATATTCATGAAACAAATATGGGACGTTATTGTCGTCGGTGTCATACTCATTCCTTCTTCTGGTCTGAAAGTTAGGAGCAGGGGTGACTGAATGGACTTGAGGTGATTTTAGGTGACCTGGAGGAAGTTACTTCAGGCTGTAAATATTTTATCCGTTCATAAATGTCAGTTATTTTTTCCATTTGCTCTTTATTGCCTGTACATTTGTAAAACTTATTTGTGTATTTGTGCTGTTACTGTGCAACCACTGTTGATTGTACAGCTGTCCGTCTCGGCTGGGAAACTCTCGCAAAAAAAGATTTTGTAATCTCAAGAGTAGTAATGCCCTGATTAAACAAATGAAGGTTAAATAAATAAAATAAAGCAGACACACACTTACAGTGACTGACATAGAATACAGAATGTGCCAGGATTACGATATGCTATGATAACTTTGGTGGCACTATACACTGTGGAGGTTGTGAGGGTGACAATATAATAAGAGAGTTTTATTGCCACGTGGGGGCTGGGCGCGGTATGGTATGTGTGCATGCAAGTGCGTGTGTGTAATAGAGATCCAACAGGTGGGTAATTGTCCTGACGAGACAGAAAGTCCCATTAGCCCTCTGTCAAAAAGAAAAGTAGCTCCCTCCACGCTGGCTGCTGATATAGATCTGTGTGTGTGTGTCTGTGTGTGAGTGTGTGTGTGTCTGTGTGTTTGTGTGTCAGAGTTAGCAAGCAAGTGAGCGAGTGAAAGAGAGGCAGATAGAGAGAAACAAAAAAAGAGAGAAAGGTAATATTAAAGTGAGTAAGGCAGAGGCGAAAGAGAGGCGACTTTAAAGTCCAAAGAGAGAGAAAGTGGAAGACATAAAGGGCAGAGAGAGAGGGAGGGAGAGAGGGAGACAGAGAGGGAGGGAGGGAGGCAAAGTCAGAATGAACAAACAGGACATGAAAGACAGATGTTTGATCATCTCAAACAAGATCACATTACTGTAGCTCCTAATGGACGATGCCTATCACACACACTTACAAAGCACATACACGGTCGCCAACGTCTCTTTAAATAAATATGGATACAAGGACACACACAGAGTGATAGAATGTGCAAGTTTTTTCTAACGGTAATAAATGCGGCCCACTGCACGCACCCACACGCATGTACACTTCCACACCAGCATCTCACAGGTTGTTCTCTAATGGAAGCAGATCCTCTCAAACATACATCTCTCTCCCTCTCTAACACGCATGCTGGATACAAACACACACCTTCACACCATCACTGAGCCTATTTTTCTTTTCTCTAATGGAGCCGGACCCCTGAGAATGACAACCAGCCTGCTACGCATCAGTGGCCATTCCCCACAAGGCAATGCGTCAGGGCCGTGGGGCCGCCTGCCCGCCCACTCCCTCCGCCTTTCACCCCACATCCGTCAAACGCAGGTACGCACTGCTCCGTGTTTCTCCACTGTCCCTCTTTATCTCTCTTTCCTATATATGTATCCTTTGTGCCCCTCTTCCTCTCAGTCCCTTTCTGCGGGGAATAAAGTTAAATTTAAGACTTTTTTTAAAGACGCTGTTAAAGCCACCCAGCCAGGTAAAAAAGTACATTTTCTACCGGAGGACATTTTTTACCATCGCAACCTGATTTTAACAGAATTCATTCTCCTCTATGGGGATTTTTTGTTAACCTATGAATTAAATGACTTGTATATTGGCAAGAAAACTGTTTATTTGTGTTCTGCCACTGACGTTTGTCTCATTTTAAAATCACCGTATATCATCACATACACAAAGTTGCATCCCTCCGCTCTAGGCTCCGAACAGAGCGCGCTCTCTCCTCAGAAACCATTTCATTTTCACACTCTGAGCACACTGGATGGAATCTTCAGGTCATAAATTATTGTGAATCATCTATGGTGGCCCACAGGGGAAAGTGGCTGCATTCAGGAGGAAAGGGCAGAATGGAAAAAAGGATGTGCCGACATTTCTGTTCCTCTTGTTTTCACCCTCCAAAGGCAACGTGTTAAATTCCAAGTGTGGGCTTTTTCTCAAGCTTTGTTAACCCCTTGACCCTGACTACATCTGGTCCCAATTTAGAAGCCAAACGATAGAGAAAGCAACCGAACAATTAACAGATTCAAAGCAGCTTCATGATATCTGAACAGAACAAATTAAAGTCTTGAAACTTAATATGGAAGCTAAATAAAACAATGAAGCCCAAACGTGGTTCTAAGAGAAAATAAGCCAAACATAAAAAGCATATTATATAAGACAAAGTATCAGGAACAACCAGAAAAAGTATTATGAAACCTAATGCGATAAAACCAAAGTGTAACTTTAAAATTAGAAGATACCTGTTAAAGAAACCTTGCAGGCAGTGGTGCTCTGATGCAATAAGCCGGATTAGCGGGTCTGCTTTTCCTGACCTTACTAAGCGGTTATCGGCCATGCAGTAAATGAATAAATACATCACAAAACCTTCTGCCCTCATGTGAAATTCAAAAATATTTCAGTGACTTGTATGCAGTAAAAGGAGTATTTGTTTTGTCTAGTGATTTGTAAATCTGCAGACTGATACGTCCTTAGTTACTGCTTCACGTGCTATATCGGTATATTTTGCAGTGCAAACATTGAATACACAAACACCTTGTTTGTCACTGTGCTCTAAAGTAACCCATGATTGGTTCTCAGTGGCACAGTGTGGTTAGTAGCTCCCTTGCAACCACTAGTCGCGAGGGAAAAATGTGTATTCTCTGACAAGTGGTTGTTGGAAGCTGCTGCTGTTACTAGGTGAGGTTGTGAAGAGGTGTACGGTGCTGCACCGAAAACCACCGTGTTATCAGCTTGGTTGGTAGCAGGTTCCTGTGGTCACCGATAGTATGGTAGACACCGACGTGTTTGAAAAACAGCCAGTGACTCGGAGTGAAGTACTGAAACTATGAGTGCAGCTCAGACTGGAAACGGAGACCATTTGGCTTCAAATTAAAAGCTGTGCCTATTGAAACACTGATTGCAGCATTAAGACAGTAAGGCACAGCTTTTACTTTGAAGGCGAAGACTGCACAGCACTTTTTAAAATTTCACTACTGCTTAATCACTAGGGCTACAGTATGTGACTGAGACCTTACTGGAAGGAAGGAAACAAAGATCCCCCCCCCCCCGTGTTCAGTTTGTTTACCCACACATACAACTGAACATCCATGTTCACAAAGGCAGCAAAAATCAGTCCCTTCATTTGTGTATTCTGAGGAGCTAACACATACGGCTCTGAGCAAAACAATTAAACTTTGTTTTTCGTGTAACCCAGTGCAACGCTGTAAAAAGACATGCTGGTAAAATCTAACTTGTGCACTTCTGCTGTTTACTTCATAATTGTCATGACCAGATATATAATGACTGTATAAAAACCTTCCAGAGCTGTAACTCTAAATAATGTAAAATAATGCACAGCACTGACAGGAAATGACAAAAAAAAGAGTCTCATAAATAAATTGTCAAAATGTGCTATATTTTACCTGCAGCACAAAACCTCCACTTACAAAGCCCCTTGAATTTCTTTAAGGGCTGTTTTGAGCCTGAACATGCATTAAGAGGAAGGCAAAGTGATAACAACCTCACAAATACTCACACAGCAGCACACATTGAGCCTTTTCAGCTAAA
>VOQK01009812.1:56440-69925 GCA_015052645.1 Benitochromis conjunctus | reverse complement strand
GTAATGAAAAAATGCAGTTAGAGACTTTCATCTGGGAATGAATGAGGGGAATTTTATTTATATAGCGCCAAATCAGATCTTACAATAAAACAAAAATCTTATAAAATGATCTAAACTGACAAGGATACCACATTCACTGTATTATAGTACAGTAGCTGGTTTGGTTCAGCATTTAACACAAACCACAATTCATAAACCTAAATATACCAGTGTGGGTTTGATTCCATCATGAGGTCCTTTTCTGTGTGTCTTTCTGACACTGTTTACACTAAAATGTAACTAATAAAATCAAGAAAACCCAACAAAAAACAAGTATTTAAAAAAAACCACTTAATCCTGTTGTACAGACTTAGCCTTCCCCCTGTATCCTTCTGTGTCACGTCAGTTACTTCCAATTTTAGTTTGATACTTCTGTTGTGTCGTGTGCCTTTAGTTTCACTTCCCCTTGTCATCTTGAATAGTTTCAGCTCTCTCATAGAGGAAATACGCGAACGTGACTGTTGTGTCATACTGTGTTTCTCCCACGACTTTGATGCTGTGACAGAGAATATTTTGAGGATATCGGTTGAGACGACTGAAAAGCAGTACCTGTTTATTGTAGATGTTTAAAGATGATAATTACTTACATACACAAAAAAGTCACATTGCGTTTGATGTCTGTTTTCTTTGGACAGCTGGGTACATTTGTAGGTACTAAAGTTCATATTTACTCAAGCGCTAGTCTCAAAACTCTCAGTAACATTTTCTGTTTGTGGGTTGTTGTAGTTTACTTTCTGTCATGGTTCTGGGCCTTCGACACAGTCTTTGTGTTTTGGACTTATGAATCTTTTTTGGTTATTGTTTTGATCTTGAAGAATGGGTTATGTTTCCTAGTTTAGTTTTCTTGTGCTTTTGAGTTTTCTGATTGTATTGTCTTGTATTGTATTAATTGAATCTCTTGTGATTCAGATGATTTTAGGTTGTTTAGTTTCCTTGTGTCTTGTCCTTAGTGTCTCCTGTGGAAGTCAGTCTTGTCTCCATGTTTATTTACATCTCTGTTTCTTTCTCTTTCGCTCTGTCTTCCTCATCTCAGTCATGTCTCTGTGTTCTGTCTCCCTTACCTGTTCTCATGTTCTTCTCTTGATGTTTTATCCCTTTTATAAAGTGCTTATAAAGACACTCAAGGACACTTGACAATAAAATAAAACACATAATAGAACAATAACAAAACAAAAAACAAGAAAACCAAAAAACACAAGATAAAATAAACAAACAATAGGTTTACAGTGAATATTGGAATATTATGTCCAATTCATTGCTGCTGTGTTCCCATGTTTTTCCACTTCCCTGATCACCTGTCAGTGTTTATATGTCTCTGTTTTCCTCTGTTCTTTGTCAGTGTGTCTGTTCACCTACACCTGTGTGTCCATGGGCCTGGAGGTCCAGGGCTCCCATAATTTTCCCAGTTTAGTTTTTCACGATTAGGGTCTCATTCAATTAGATTTTCTTATTTTTATACTGTTGCCAGTCAGCCTGACTAAACGGCTTGCCTTCTGTTAACTCCAGTCTCCATGCGTCTGCATTTGGGTCCTCTCGCTGCTCCACTCGATCTGCTGCTGCAGATCACGACACTTTCTTGCATACATGCTGAGTATAGTCTTATTTGTTTGTTTAAATCAACTATTTCTACTTTCCTAAGGATTCTTTCAAAAAGGCCTAGAGACCAGTTGGCAACTGCCTGGCAAACACACATCCTTAGGGACAAACATGTATACAATGACCGGTTGCTGTGTGGTTGCTAGGTGATGTTGTTTGCAAAAAGCTTAGCAGATTAGCACCCGTAATTTTCATTAAAAAAGTAGCTTTATCCAGTAATAGACAGCAATGTCAAGCAACCACTCACCAACAGGTTGGGGAATATAAATCTTTCCCTATGGTTGTCAGGGGACCATCGTGTGAACTCTGGGTCATGTGACTGGAACTTTAACAAAAGGTTTCATAGCAACCTCAATTCAATCAACCTGAATTTTGGACATAAAGTATAATATTGAATAAGCAGCAGTAACAGGTGCTCTCATGCAATTTTTAACATTCAAGGAGAGGGTGAAATTTTGTAGGTATCCTGAGAAACAAGATGAAACAGCGGAGCTTTCAGTTACTGAATAAGAAGCATGCTGACAGCCATACCGACAGACTAGTTTATTTTCTCACCGCTTTTTAATAAAATATCATTTTAGAAATGAATTATGAAGATATTATTAAAAAAACTTGTGTTAAAATTCTTTACACTGTTAAAAAACAATCCCATGAACTAGTTGCACGATAGCTTGTAGGACCCTTTTATTAACGAGTGACTCTTAGATTACCCTCATTTCTCATTATATTATTGCTCAATAGAAACAACTTAAATTTAAAACACAGACCTCATATTTTTTTTTAAAACATGTTAGTATAATGTTAACATTATTAAGAGTAACTTATTGGAAGGTGACTCAGGTTTTCCTCAGTCACACTCACGTTATTCCAATGTTAAAAATGAGGGGTATGTGTATGCCCCACTTTACATCTACAGGTGGCGCTATCTCACTGTGCATGTAGTTGGCACTGGAATTTATGTGTCTTAGAGTTAAGAATCACAACTCTTCAACTCTGCTGCAGCTAGCCTACATTTTTCTAACACAATATCTAAACAAACCTTTCATAAATATTCCAAAACTTAGCTCACTGCAACTAAAACTTCAGAATTTTTAGACCCGACTTCATCTTGAACAGCACACAGAGTCTAGTTGATCATTCCAACCAATTAAGTTTGTGTCTTTGTACAACAAATGCCTATTTTGAATTGATAAATCTAACTAAACAAAAGCCACTGAAACTCCTGGAATTTATACCAGTGCAGTTTCCAGGATTTTGAAGCAAATCCAGTACACTGTTTCAAATTCCATAAGAACTGTTGGTGTTAGCAAAATGACAGTTTACTGAAAACATGAGACAGAAATGATCCCGTGAATATATAAACAGATGGAAGCAAAAAAGGGATTAACAGAGTGACTGGGGAGAAAGAGGAGATACGCAGATAAGGTGCCGGGAAATATTTGGGCAAGAGAAGGAAACAACGAGAAGACTAGAGGAAAAGAGCACAGGAAATGTTGAGATTTCCTCTGGTTGTGAGGTGTGTGTTCCTGACATGCTCGCTCACTGCCCTCGTTCCCTACGGGAGTGTTACAGTGAGAAGAAAGAGACATCATATCTCCAATTAAGAAGAAGAGCTTTTATTTTGTAGCTTCCGAAACAGAGAGATGTTGTGAGGCAATGTGGAGAAGCTATCTGAGGATAATTTCCTTTCTGGATTTTTCTGGATTTTCTTTCAGCTTTCTGACTATTTTCCATTCAGGGTTTTTGGCAAATGAGTTACTGATTGACTTTTTTTTTTTTTCCCAAACTTTAGCTCTTTCCTTTTAGTCTTTACCTTGTGACTTTTTCACTGTTACTTCTTTGGTTGTTATCATTACAAACCTCCTGTAGTCATGTAATCATTGGTTCATTCAGCACTGGATCCCCTTGTATTACCCCTCTGGATTGGATTTTTTCATTTCTGTGCGAGTTTTTACGGTCTTTCAGCTTTCAGGATCGTGTTAAGTGTTCAACATGTTACGCTGTATTATTCAGCGAGCCAACAACTTGAAACACTCTGACCCTCAGGCCAGTGTCATTTTCAGAGGTAAGAGGGTTATGGGGCGTTCAGGACATGCATAAAGTCAGGGCATAATAGAATCAACTTCCCTGTTAAAAATTTCAAGCAACTCAAGTCTATCAGAACAATTCTCAAGACATGTTCAAAATAAATAATTACATATTTTGTAAAGTTCTGTTATTGTAAAAATAACAGACCATTGAGTTCATTGTAGTATTGCTGATGTCCAAGTCAGGTCTCAAATGAAAGACACAGTCTTGAGTCTGTGTTTGGATGGATGAACTAGATATTTCACTGCACTGAATGGAAAATATCATAGCCATTTATGGGCTATTTCTCAATATGTAGCATATTTTTACATACGTCCACAGAATGCTGATAACATAATATAACTAAAGTGAATTAAGTCAATATCTTTATTGGATGTGACATTTCGGATGACCCGTTGTGCTACCAAGTTAGTTTTTAATTCATAAGTGATTTTTTCAAGCTAGGCTAAATAGCTATTTGGCTAATTAGCTTTACCTATAATATTTCCACTACATAGTTGTTTATATTAATTATAGCACTTTCACTGTACACTCATGAGTTCACTTTAAATTTAAAAAAAGGAAGAGTTCAGCTAGCATTAGCTGTCTCTTTGTCATTCATGTTTTTGTGCTAGCAACAAGATAACAAAAACAGCCCGTCAGATATGACTGTTGCAGCTTAACTTAAAATCTTAGCTGCTTTTTACTGTAACATTTTTTTTTAAATTGGCTATGACACAAGTAAATATACTGAGCATGAAAGTCAAATATGGTGGCTAAACAGATGGCTAACGCTGACGCTTATCAACAAACTTACTGCTGTTTAGAGATTTAGATTTAATTCTATTACTAATTATTGTTAGTCTGTAATTGCTGGAATCTTAAAAAAGTATTGCATGAATCAAATTCTTGAACTGCATGTAGGTAGTCCTATCACTGCAGACATCTATAAATGGTAACTTGACTGGTACTTATGTAAGGCTTTTTCTACTCAGTTTGTGCACTCAAATATAAGTTGCTTATCGGAAACAGATGTTGGAGATGTTGGAACACCTAAAAGATGGAGACAACAAACAAAAGAAATCTTTTTCTACCCCTGTACCAGCTCATAGATGTCTTTCTGGTTAGCGACACCTATTGTTCAGTAGAATACTGCAGCATGTGGGACACGCCCTCAGCTCCATTATACATGGTGACAGGGCTGTGGTGATGTCACAATCGGCGACTATAAATGAGCTCTTAGCTGCTTTGCCTCAGCGGCATTCCTGTTTTTCCATCTGATTGTTCTTGTAGGCCTACTTTCCATGACTCAGTATCTGCCTCCTTTATGAGGAGAGCTCTGCTTTCTACTTCCTGCCTTTGTCCTAACAGCTTCCTCGTGCCATCACGCAAATGCTTGTATCGTCCTCTTACCCAAATCTATAGCTAATTTTAACTTGAGCGCTCACTTTTTAATAAAGACTAGTGTGAGTCTGTTTCGGGGTTTAATAAGCGACATGCCAGCAGATGTTTTTCCTCTTTTGTTCAAACAGAATGATTTATGTCACCCTCCTCATACACTAATACACAACTAAGTGAATTTGGTGTAGTGACTCTGCATCTTTCCTTTTCCAGCAGAGCCGCTCAACTCTGATGTGTAGAAATTGATTCAGTGCAGCAAAGTGAAACTGAAACCACTCTGTCTCTTTCACTTCCACATCCACATTCTCATTATGGCTAAACTGTAGAACTTCTTTATTGTAGAAGCAAAAAGCTTACTGGACTATAAAGTGCCTTGGACACCTTAAACGTCACAAATGAATGATATAATTCATTTATATACTTGTTTAAAAAAAGCATGGAATTAAAAATAAATGAGTTAGTGGCTTTTTTGAGTTCCAGAGTTCAGAAAGAAAAATGACAGAAAGAGAGAGAGAAGTTCCTCCCCTCCAGAACACAGATACCATGTCCATTTTTAGAAATCAGGGATGTTAATAGATGGCGCTTTGGGAAGAGGACCAACTGTTGTATGAACTGACTAATCTCAACAGATCCACAAACCTTTTGTATTCAAAAGGTTTGTGGAAATATATCCCAGAGCTTTTCCAGAACAATTTTGGCCTATAATAGTGACCAATACAATAGACATTTCTATAGGAACGCTTTCTTAACTCGTTCTGCGCAAGGTTATGATGAGTGCTACTGCACAGACAGATGACTGACTTTTTCCCTACACTGTGTTTCTGAGCACATGGGTCTGTGGGTGCAGTGAATAAATCTGGCAGCGTGTGCTGGTGTTTACGTCCTAAAGGCAGGATTTCCGGCCAAAGTGTTGTTATTGTCACAATGAGTGTTGTTTTCCCATCAAAACAGAAATAAAAGCTGGCAGCACTGTGCTATTTATAATGTGGATCCCCCATGTGGGTCAGATTCAGCTGCTGGTACTTTTCTCAATTACTCCATACAGCCACGCCTTAACCAAACAGGAAACTGGAACCTAAAACCTCCTTGCTGTGAGGCAACAATTAACACTTAACACTTTAAGTCTACAAACTGTGACATTGTTTTCATTTCCAAATTCACTTTTGAAAATAATTAAAACATAGAAACATTTACACTTACATTTTATATTGTTCAGTTTTATATTACTGCTGTAAGTTGTCAGTGGAATAGAGTACAACTATGAGTAAACATCTGTCTGCATGCTTGTAGTTTATAACCAGTCAAATTATGGTCAAAATTCCAAAGAGTATCTTAAAATGTACAATTTAAAATAGAAACATCCACCTGTGATGATGGACTGGTGGGCTGTCAGGATTGTACCCCAACACTTGCCTGATAACAGCCGAGATAGCCTCCAAACTTTGTGCTTCCTATTGTAGAGCTGATCCTCATTTAGGCAAATCAAGTACAAATTCTGGCTGTACAACCTTGAGCACCTCCAAGCTTGTCTGAGCTCAGATGCTAAGCTTAGATGGGAGAACACCTGGGAATAACAGGTGCTGTAAGCCTAGGAGTGGCTGTGGAGGATGAGCAGGTTATATACTAATTGGAAGGTTCGTTGATCTCTGGCTGCTCCACTCTGCGTGCCAAAGTATCTGTGGCTAAGATACAGAACCTGATGCTCCTGGTGCATTTATGGGAGTGTGAATGTTAGATAGAAAGCTCTTAGATATAGAAAAACATGCATGGATGAATGAGAGACACTGTAAAGTGCTCAAGCAGAGAGCAAATGCACACAAGAACCTAGAAACCATCAAAAGCATAAATTGAGATATTTCATTATTTTTAATCTCTGCAAATATTTTTGGTCCAAATGTATCAGGCTCTGAAAACTACAAGGACAACTGGTTGTTTGTATGACCACAACTCCTTAAACCTTGAGTCCACACACAGTGAAGGTCTAAAGTTAGGTTTCCTATCTGTGTCTGAAAACCCAGAGGGCTGCACTATTCTATTCTCAGCTCATAATAGAAATGTGCCAAACTGAACCAGGAAGTTAATACTGTGCCACTTCCTCTCTGTAGGTTCCAAAGTTTCTGACTGGTGTGGTACCAGCACATGGGAGATTTGACACACACAACACAAACATATTCACACATGAATCAAATGTAGCCTCTGGATCTTTCTGTGGGAGGGGAGATGTTTTAAAAAAAATATCCTACAAGAACAGAGGCACTCTTACGTAGGTAATTTATGTGTGCGTGCGTGTGTGTGTGCGCACTTGCTTGGGTGTGTATAGGTGAATTAATGGTTTTATCGCTCTCTGATTGTGTTTGTGTTCTCAAACTTGGTGATGACTGTGGGGAAAACAGGAAGGCAAACAACTTTTCTCAGAGTGTGTGTGAATGGAGACAATGTGTGTGTGTTTGCACACTGGGAATACATGTATTAAAAATATTAATTGTACTCCAGTTGAAGCCAAAGATATGTGACCAATGACCTTTGGTTTCCAAAGAGTCTGGAAATTTTTAGACAATCAGACTTACGTGTTTAGAGACTAAAAAAAGTGTCCACACAGAAATAAAATTCACAGAAACGTGGTGACAAGAGAATTGAAATATTCAACAACATCAATGACTTCAACCTACTATGCTATCAGGGCAATGTGAACTGAGAAGGTTCCAACTATTGACAGTATAGACGACTGACATCACTACTGTGACATCACCCATTGGTTTCTGAAGTTTCCATCTTAGAAAAGCTAAGATGAGACAAAGAAGTGTCAATCTGACCATAAAACCCAACACTCATTGGCTAATGACTAGTGATTGTCAAGTCATAAGTTAGTGTGTGGTTTTATAACACAGATAATACCATTTTAAAACATTGTATGACCAAGATTTATGCAACAGTCCATCATTTTGTATTCAATATGACCCCAAATGAATACAAAGACCTTACAATTTTAGAGAGAAAGCCCAACAATCAAACCTTGGCGACAGTGGAAAGGAAAAACTCACTTTTAACAGGAAGAAATCTCAGCATAACCTAGGTCAGGGAGGTGCCGCCTTCTTCTGCAACCGTTTGGGGGTGAGGGGAAAAGACGAGATGTTATTTTCCCATAATCTGCTATAGGGCAAGAAGTCTTTGTGCAACCAGAGTTATCACCATCATGTGGCAGTCTTTTAGGCTCTACTGCATTAACTTACATTTTTTGACCTAGAAGTTATGTCCATGTTTGATACGCCCTGTGGTTCTGAGATAATGTCAACTTTGAGGTGGATGATTGAATTGACCACCAGGGAAAGCAAAGAATACCACTGATTCACATATGGGAAGGTGTTAAATTCAGCAGAGGGTTACCAAGGCAAACTGAGCCTAGAATGTTGTTGGTGACTAAACCGAAGCAACAAAATTATGTGCAATGAACGAATAGCTTCCTGTGTGGACACCCTTTTAGTTTCATTTTTAGTGTCTGGCACATTTTTTAATATTCACTGCATATATGTATATATACACATATATGTAAAAGTAAGAACATATCTATATAGTTTATAAAGGTAAGTAAAACCTAAAACATCAACACCTCCAACTATCAAAATATATAACTTAATATCAATGTCACGCTGAAACTAATGTTAATTTTACTGGATGGAGAGAACTCCAGGGGGTGAGGCCCTTAATTTGTTGTTATAATACTGTGATGAATCCCTGCCATAGGGGGAAACCTTTCTGTTGTATGCACTGTTCTGCAATCTTAAGTAAAACAAGCTATTCAGGCTCAGCTAAATTGTAAGAAATGAACAGTCACAGTTGTTGAGTTACATGTTTAAGAAGGCATAGATTTAATGCAATACTACCATATAAAACACTATAAAAACCTGACTACTTATTAGACATGTTTACATATTTAAAGAATTTAGATGGTGTATCTGGCAAGGAGAGAAAAACTGGCTTTAAAATTTTTTTTTAAATTTTTTCCTATATTTCAGGACCTCAGTTTTAATCCTCTGATTCTCTTTTTTGCACATTTTATACATCAGTTGTTTAAATTATTAATTCATTCATGGTTTGTTTACTCATGGTTAGAAATCTCTAATTGATCGTATTTGACTTTTGTGATCCCCTGACCTTTCTTATTTTATTTGTAGTTTAAAATACATCAACATGTAAAACTGTGTTCATAAAACCTCCTCAAGAATAACTTAAGTATTTTTTTTAAATAATTCAATCTAATGGGATTATCAGATAATCAACTGCAGTCATTCAAAATCTTCATGCCCCAATACCTGCAAGACTACTGCCATTCGTATCAGCTTCAGCTGTCCTTGGTGACATTTACCAGGACTTAGCATGTGTCTGCTGGCACGGAAATGAAAAGGTAACTTCAAAGATCAGACAATAGCCATTGACTCTGTTTCCTTTTATCTGGAAGCTCCAGTTTAGTCTCTGTCTAAATCAGTTCCTGTTTTACCAAAAATAATTGGAAACTGTGATAACTGCCCCCCTGTGTGATAACTCTCACACTTGTACACATACTGTTTCATAAGTGGCCTTCAGTATTTGAGTACCTATTCTGGCAGGTTATTAACCCGTCTCACCTCTCGCTTCTGGTTAAAGCTGGCCGACGATGGGCAGGAAATCAGAGCTCAGAACTTCATGTTACAGGAAGCCATGGAAAGATAACACACATACATGAATACACCTATTGTGCGTCAGTAGTTATTTTAGAGCAGAATATTTATACCACTGTGTATGTGTGAACTTATTTCCATAGTGCACCTTTTGGAGGAATTACAATAAAATGTATGTCAGTAATCATACCAAATGTGCTGAGTAGAATTGAAATATGTTACTAATTCATCTTTACAACAACTTATTAAGCTTGAGTAAAATACACATAATAAAAATTACATAGTAATTTCAGTTTCTGCAATAGTCTTTATTTTGTTTACCAAAAATGTTATAAATTTCAACTTAAAACTCAGATTTTAGCATTGTTTTATGGAGAAGGGTAATGTATTCCAAGGTTTTATGGTGTCAATTTGTCAGGTTTTTTTGTCCTTATGTTCTAAGGACAAAATCCATATTGACCTTAAGTTGTCAATGTCCTAAGTTATAGGATCATCTTCATATAGAAAAATTACAACTAATAAATTTTCAATTTTCTATATCTGCTTCAGGGTCCAAGAAGAAGACAAAGGTCATCAAAAACAATCCTAACCCTGTGTGGAATGAGGTAAGTCCTCCATAGAGCCACAAATTCATCTACTCATTATCTGTGAAAATTCCTAGATGTGCGATAATGCAATATCAAACATTAAGTTAATTTGTATTATTAACGTGAGAATAAATATGTTACATGTTACATTAATCTGCCATTGGTTACTAACAATGCTAGTTTTGACCGATTCTTTATTCACAGCTGGTCGCCACATCGGCCAGCTCATAGCAAGTAAAATCATTGTCTACCTGAAAGTTAGATCTGACTTGGGAATTTGGAATAACAAACTTTAATTTTTTGCTTAAGACAGAAATCTGCTGTATGCAGTCAGCAGTTTGCATTAGCATGAAAGCTAAAATGAGCAAACATTACTCAGAATTCATTCAATAAAAGGACTAGATGTTACAATCCGTGATAATAGAAAAATAACCTGACCAAAACAATATTTGCAACACTGTAGTAATGTCATAGTAATACCTCACAAATATAAGATGCAGTAATGATGACTGTAATATATCATAATTAAAATGTTCTGCCTATAAGATGCCATTATCACTCTTTGTTTCCTTTGTGTCTGTCAGGGTTTTGAGTGGGATCTGAAGGGGATTCCTCTGGACTCGGGAGCTGAGATTCACTGTGTTGTTAAAGATCATGAGAAAATGGGGAGAAACAGGTACTGTGTGCTATGCAAAATGCATGCATTCAGGTGCAGTGTGGCATCAAAACTGAAACAGTATAAGGCATTTTATTTACACAAAATGACCCCGAAAAACTTGTTTAAGTGGTTTTCCTTTTATAGGCAGGCAAGCATCTTTACTCAGACGGCGACAGATCTTATCATTAGAAATTGACAAAAAAGACGCATAACCTTTTTAAACACCAAAAATAGAGCAAACCAATAAATACACCTGAAGGGTAAAAGGGAAAGGTCTGTTTTAAAGGCCAAACATAAACGGGCAATATTTACTTTTATTCACTCATCACTGGCAGCTGTTTGTAAGTTATTTTAAACCTTGTGCTGGCCAATAGACAGATATGTACAAATCTCCCCTGGGATAATAAATTTGGGATTGTCATACTAAGTTTGGGTAGCTGGAGCTGCACATTCTCACAGTAGAGGTGTGGCCAGTGGCCCCTTCAGTGGGTTATTTTTGGATTGTTTCACTCGATCAAGATGTCAGGCGAGTTGGAGTTCTTTCAGAAGGGAAGAGGCAGGAACAAAAGAATCAGGTCATCCTCTCAATGTGGGTTTTATTCTGAATATTTCCCACCCATTCACTATCTGTTGTACTGAAAGATTAATGGATCCATACATCCGCCACTCACATTACAGTTGAAGTTGACTGCGTTCTCAGCTCTCAGCATAAATCCATTGTTGTTGTACTGAGTATTTATTTTTTAAGGAGCTTGGAAAGAAAAGTGATTGGACGTCTTTAAGTTTCTTGAAGATGTTTCACCTCTCATCCCAGAAGCTTCAGTTCTAAAACGAAATGGTGGATAGTCCCAGGTATGTAAGCCCTAGTGGGAGTAGTCCCTTAAGAAAGTCGTTGACCGACTATTGATCATGTGCCTCACTGCATCAGCCAAGGTGTGAAAAAAGGCATGGGTCATGAGTTTTCTGGTGTATCCATTGTGAGACCTTGCTACACCCTGTCATGTAATCTATTGACATCACCTAAAGTAAGATGTGAGTGGGAAAGGGATCTCAAAACTACATTGTAGGTGGCAGACAGTTGGTGTTGTAAGCTACCTCCTCTGTTCAAAGATGGTCATTCACAGTGGGCATAGATGGCCTCGTAAGGGATAACTCCTACTAGAGTTTAAATTCCATTTGGTTTCTCGGTTGAGACGTAAAACATCTTCAAAACACTTAAGAATTCGAGTTGCTTGTACCTCTATAGACTATCCATGACTGAGAACCTATGCAGAGCATTTGTTTTGTTTTGCTGTCAGTTATTTTCTATTCACCTGGACTTAATGTGTGAAGTACATTTTTGCCATTTTTTTAATGTATTTCCTACATATTTGCTTTGCCCCATGTTGCTTTAATCTCTCAACCCTGTACAACTTTACTTGTCAATACTGTATGGTAACAAAAATAACCACCAGTTATTAAGTAAGTCATGTTGTAAGGTGTCAGAAACTGACAGTGAATGGGGAAAAGGGGAGACTAACGGTTTATTGGAGACTAGGCACAGGTGCAACACCATTAGGGTGCAGTATGTGGCTCCTTGACGTCTGTAACACATGAATATCACCAAATACTGGGTTTCCTTTTTTGAGATGCTCTGCCAGATAATACATCTCTCTATTGGAGACTTTGGCAATGATACGCATGCCTCCTCAAGAGTGTTCTTGCTTTGGCCAGACGTTGTAAAGAGGTTTTTCTTAATGAATGAATGAATTTTGTGATCATCAGCCTTTGTTGGTTGTTACTGAGCTGATTACTGTATTCCTAATTTTTAAGAATTTACCAGTCCTAAAGTGTTTTTCTTTCTTTCTCATATGTTTATCTGGGTTTTCAGCCTAATGGTGTCTGATATGATAATGCTGACATTTCTTTGATTCTCATATTGAGACTTCCAGGGAAAACGTACTTGGAATCAACTTCATCTGTGTCTTTAAAGATGTTATTTTGTGTCACCACAGTTCTGTTTAAGATCCATCTCCTTGTTTCTGGTGTGTGTCTCTTTCAGGTTTCTGGGGGAGTGTCGGCTCGCTCTTAGAGATGTGCTCAACTCTCCCAGTTTTGCCGCCACCTTCACCGTCTCCTTGCTGGACACCAAGAGGAACAACACAGGGGTGAGCACACGGATCAGCACTGACTGATTAATCTGCAGCCTAACTGCGTCACGAGTCGGATTATAAATCACTCCAAGTTTCCTCTTTTGAGCTTAAAATAAAGTGAGCAGCATTTCTGAATCATGGTTGATTTGTTATTTCCTTTTTCGGGATCCTGAATAAAAAAAGAAGAAGAAACTGAAACACAAAAATATCACTCCATAACAAATAAAACTGCATTGGATTTCATTAGATGTTTTTTTCTGCTCAGGTCTATAATGTCAAGAAATATGATCGACAGGTTGGTTAGTGGGTGAATCTTGGACTTGATGAGGCACTGATGTGTTCAGTGCTGC
>VOQK01009812.1:37012-48820 GCA_015052645.1 Benitochromis conjunctus | reverse complement strand
TGAGTAACTAGTGAATTATGTTCACTATCAGTATTACTGACACTATTAAAACTGAGATTTTGACTGTGTTGAAGGAACGCCTTCAAGTGTGTGCCTCTAAAATACACCTCTCTCACCGAATGCATCAGTTTATAGTTTATGGCTTTGCTGGTGTGTTAGTTTTCATCAGGATCTGATGAACGTATTGTCTTAAACGTTGGAGTGACTTTCAAATGTGCACATCTCAGTCTTTGTTTTAGCCTTTGAAAACTCAAGCTGTAAAGTTTTGAAACACCAAATGAACCCGTGGTCTGTGAATATAACGCATGGATGTTTCTTCACTGACGTGCATGAAGACTAACTCGGTAATGTTTGTGTGGTAAACACTGACACCGCTTCAGTTTTCGGTCTTTGACGCGCCCGGTTGCAGAAAAAGAGAACATGCATGAGTTTTGCTCACAGCTTGTGATGAATGTAATTAATTCTTTGTCTGGAATACATAAATAATAATCAGCCAATTTAACCAGACACTAATAAGGGAACACCAGAAAGAAGTAATATAATATTTCTCACCAACCGGCCTCAATCAGTCCAACTCGGCTCCCGCCTCTCCCCTCCACTGTCACTCGGTATCGGATCACCCCCGGGCTGCATTCTCAGCCCCCTACTTTACATCCTGTACACATATGACTGTACACCAACCCACTCAACCGATTTCATCATCAAGTATGACGATTACACCACTGTGGGTTGGGCTCATCTCTGATGGAGATAAGACGGCGTACAGTCCTTCATCACTCAGGCTTCTCACATACAGACTTTATACTCGGACCAATTCTTTTTGCACTACTTCCAAGCACTTTGCAACTTGTCTCTAAAGTGCATTCTTCTCTTATTTTTTACATATATTTCTCTTGTCTTGCATATATCCCTGTATATATTTCTCATGTTTGCTATTTATTCCTGCTGTCTACCATTATTTAGTGTGGAGCACCCACAATTTTGTTGTACATGTACATTGACAATAAAGGGCTATTCTGTTCTATTCTATGTTATCAGTGCAGTACGCTGTGTCACTGTCCCAGAAGTATTGCAGTACTTAAAAAAAATCCATATTGTATTCTGTGGTGCTGGAAAAAAGACCTTTTTTGATCCACTACATCAAAAAATGACGCCTGGTTTGAAAAAAGCAAGTTGGCGATAGCAAAAATGTTTAACTTTAGACTTCGAAAGAGGACTTCACAATCCATGGTGGCTGTGTACATCTTTAATAAACACCCCATGGTTAAAAGTGATTCACTCACCTTTATGTTTTTCATCAGCTTTTTTCCTCCTTTCATTATCTTCTCTGTTGCCAGTAACTGTGAGTGATTTCCTGTTTCATGTTGTAAGGCCATCATCCAGATTTCCCTCTAAATCTGACTCATACATAGTGTTGATGCTGCTTCTGGCAGCAAGGGTCTAACTTATCAAAAAAAATATTTTTTTTATATGACAAAAATATTTAATCTTTCATAGACTTTCTAAAGTTTTTTTCACAGTATTTTATATTAAGTACTTTTTTCTGCAGTAACTCGGTTGCCCGCCTTGTTTCAAGTCATGTACTTCAAACAAGCTAAGCTGAAGTGGTTTGCATGTCGTGTTTGGGCTTTGAGTTTGAGTGGTGTTCAAAAGACATCTGTTTCCTCTTTTTCTGTGATTCTGAACCATCCTTCCTCTCTACGCATTCAGATGACTTGACTCCACGGAGCGTCCACTCTGGCAGTACGTCCACCATCCTCTCTGTACTGTAACGCTTTTGTGTGCAAGAGTTCGGCAGTCATTTGCACTTTCTCACTTCACTGTTGTGATGCTCTCTTCTCTAAACTCAAATCTGTTTCAATCATGGCTAAATTTGGGAGAAATCTAGAAAATATCTGATCTTTTTAATTGTATGTAATCATACCTTCTTGATTTTAACTATAGCTCTGCATCTTGACCCCTTCATAATAAAACATTATGTCCTTTTTCTTGTCCCCACAGTGGATGACAGTCTTGGTTTCCTGCCGACGTTTGGTCCATGTTTTGTAAACCTATACGGCAGCCCCAGAGAGTTCACTGCCTTCAATGACCCCCATGAGGCTCTTAACTTGGGAAAAGTAACCTATTTATCTTTGTTAATGAGTTCATGATCTCCTCTTTCAAGTCCTTTTGAATTCAATATCATGTTCATTTTATAAACTATGAACCCATTTGGAGGACAAAAAGGAGAATAAGGCAGGGTATGCTTTTGGGCAGGCCCAGTATCTATCAGACGAGCACACAGTGTCCCTTGGTTTTAAAATACCAAGATGGAGACTTCATTAGGAATGATATCACAGTGCCCATGTTTTACAGTATATGCAGGTTGTGGAGGTGTATTTGTTTAAAGGTAATGATGGTTATCTACACAGGCTGGGTTTGTAATGACAAACTATGACAGTGCCAGCATCTGTCCCTTTTTTCTGTCTGTCAGGGAGAGGGCGTTGCATACCGAGGCCGGATTTTACTGGAACTTACCACAAAACTGGTGGACAAGCCGGAGCAAAAAACTGAAGACATACCCTCAGATGGTCTTTTGGTGGTAGAGGTGAGAGATTAGGACTTGATTCCAGATAGAAAGATGGATAGATATATAGACAGATAAACTGATCGACAGATCCCTCTTTCACACCTGTGTGTGTCCCCCCCCAACATGCAGAAGTTTCTCAGGAAGAGGAAGTTCTCGCTCTTCGTTGCGTTTTACTCGGCCACGCTCCTCCAGGACGTCGATGACGCCATCCAGTTTGAAGTCAGCATCGGCAACTACGGCAACAAGTTTGACTACACCTGCCTACCTCTGGCCTCCACCACCCAGTTTAGCAGGGCCGTGTTTGACGGTGAGTCAGAGGTCAAAGGTCAGGCTGGAACCAGTGTGACATTCAGAAGGATTTTTGCTGTAGCACATCGGGCTATTTTTTCAAGTATAACTTTGAAATACTTGATCTACTAATATAAACAAATATAAACATTTTCAAGACCCCAAGGTGTCAAAAAATGGTTGCCAATAAATACATGTTATGCACCTGTCACTCCAGGTGAAGGGGTGCAGGCAGAGTAAGTCAAACGTTTTTGCCAGCCAGAAGAGTGCAGTCAACTTCTCATTTGAAACTTTGTTTTCCTCAGTTTTGACTTGCTGGCTAGATACAACCATGGAAAATTACTAGGCTATTTTTCTGAAAAGTTTGTACTTTGGAATAAAAATCACTGCATCAACATTGACCCTAAACATATTACGCTTACCCCGTGTGTAGAAATATGACGCCTTTACACGCTTCCATATGAGGCAGATCAAGACGCCAATACACACCTTGTGTTTATCTGAGAGATGCCAACAGCTCTGACGAAACAGCCGTATTTGACACCCTGGGAACTAAAAAGGGCTGAAATCATGAGCACTTGGGTAGTTTATGTCTGCTGTACAGACATAAACGTGTGTGCAGAAAAGCAAGAGAAATGTGCAAATGCAACAAAGTGGTACCCTCGAGTAGTAAATGATTGAAAATAGTGAAAATAATGAAAACAACTACACATAAATAAATTATATACAGCATATGTAGTGAATAGAGAACTATGTTTCAGGTAGGATAGATTAGTTCTCAACTCAAAGTCAAATATAGTTTACAGAGGAAGATACGTTTCAGATTTCGACTGATCTGCAGTTCAGATGATTAAATATGTGTATTTTTATAATACCACATATGTAAGTGTGTGTGTGTGTGTGTGTGTATTTTTCAGGTTGCCACTACTACTACCTCCCATGGGGGAATGTTAAGCCGGTGGTTGTTCTCTCGTCAGAGTGGGAGGACATCAAGCCAAGGATCGAGGCTCTCAACATGTTGCTGGCTATCACAGACAGGCTGGTCTGTGTTTGAATGTGCCTTCGTCTGTACTTTCTGTACAAACTGAACATTTAAATACTTTATTTTTCATGCAAATATTCAAACATGAAAATAATAGTTATTTTATGTTATTTCTATCTAAAATCACATTTAAAAAAAACATCCGTCTTAATAATTTAACTCAAAGCTCCCTGGGGTCGGTTGTTAAATTTGTGTGCTGAGCTTTAACTGAGTGAATGGGTTTGTGTGTCCAGGAGGCGAACCTGCAGAGGGTGCAGCTGGAAGTAAAGGCTGGCGGCGATCTGGAGGAGGTGGAGCTCAGAGTGGTGGAGCTGTTAGATCAGGTTATCAGTGACTGCAGGTAAACTCAGTGTTGTTTAAAGTTATTGGACTTTCATAACTTATTCCTGAGTGTTGCCTTGCTTAAAAAAAAAGGACATTTTATCACCCAGCACATGCTGCACACATCATTAGCCCAGTGACTTCTCACTCGTGAACTTCTCTTCATTTCCAGCCATGTTCGCTTCCCGTCTTTTTCGCTCTCTTTTCCCAGTGAGGAGCTGCCCTCTCTCGATCAGTGGCAGTGTGCGACGCCTCTGGATCGCTCGCTGAGGCACGTTCGTACCCTCCACCTGCAGCAGATCGTCGCGGCGGCGCTGGCCCTCAAACACGGTCCAGAGACGGAGCTCTCCACGATGCTGGAGCAGGCTGAGGACTGGGCCAACAGGCTGAGGACCATGGCTGAGGAGGTGCGTGTAAATGAACTTCTACAGTTTGAGTTAGAAGCTCTCGATGTCTGGTGGGTGACAGTGAGCACAGGAGGCTTCTAGAGCACCAAAAAGCGATAAAAATAAATCATTTGAGACATTTTTAAGCAAACATGTGATATAAGAGTTCTCCTTTTGTTGATCTTCCTATAATAAAATTAAGTATTAATTTTAAATGTTATTCGAGGTGGTGAGCTTTGGTTGGACCAACCATTTCCTCTCTGGACATTTATCTGGCCTAGAGATGGAGACATAAGGCATTCTCCATAAGTTATTATTCATTTAAATGACCCTTTAATAAGAAAGTCAGTTACCATTAATTTCTCTCTCTCTCTTTTCCTTTATGTCAATCTTCCAGCCCCAGAACAGCCTCCCAGACATCGTGATATGGATGTTGCAGGGCGATCGCAGGGTGGCGTACCACCGCATCCCAGCACACACCGTCATCTTCTCCCAGCAGCACTGTGGGAAACACTGCGGTCAGCTGCAGACTGTCTTTCTTAAGGTGCTTACTCACAGTCAAGTAACATCAGAGGACATTACACCTCTTACTTTAATTAGCTTCTTGACACAACGTGTGACCGACCGGTTGTATTTGTTTGCTGTGCAGAGTCCACAGAGCAGCGGGGGAGAAGCCAAACTTCCCGGGCAGTTGAGGGTTAAAGTTTGGTTCGGATTGGCTGCTGATGTCAAACACTTCAACGAATATGCCGAAGGAAAACTGTCTGTCTTTGCCGAGGCGGTAAGAAGTCGACCTAACTAGGATGAAGTCTCATAAAGAAGCCTTTAAATATCAGCCGTGGTCCCAACCTGCCTCCTTCTCTTTGTCTGTAGTATGAGAACCAGACACGGCTCGCTCTGGTGGGCAGCTGGGGAACTACAGGTTTAACCTACCCCAAGTATAGCGACATCACCGGGAGAGTTAAGCTGCCCAAAGAGAGTTTCAAACCCTCGTCCGGCTGGTCCTGGGCTGGAGACTGGTACATCAGCCCCGAGAGGACGTGAGTCTGTGCCTTAAACCTTTAGCACTCTCATTTTTCTGTGAGTAACAGTTTCAAACTCCAGGCTTTGTGTGTGTCAGAGCTGTCGGAAAGAAGATGGGAATTTAGAGGCACATTTTTAGGCTTTTATCCACTAAAATTAACATGTTTGCTCAGCAACTGGACGTGCTGGGAACCATCAGCCTGTTTTATACATTTAGATGGAAACACACAATTTAAGAAAGCAATTTTTTTGTACTGTTATTGTACTTTTTGTACTCTCTTTGTGACTTTTCATTCATATGTTTTTTTTGCAAATCAGTTTTAAGTTTTTTAAAAACATAAAAAAATAACTACTACAGTTGTTTAACAGTGAGTTAAATGTGGCAAATAAAAATGTTTACAAATGAAGGTCATTTGTAAATGATTGTGTATGTTTCTGTTGCTTTGTGCTGTTAATACTTCAGACTGCTGTTTGATGTGGACGCCGGTCACATGACCTTCACAGAGGAAGTGTTTGAAAACCAGATGAGGTTACCAGGTGGCCAGTGGATTGGCATGCCAGAAGGATACACGGATGTGGTACGTATGAGTGTTTCTGTAACATGTTTTGTCTTCAGTCATCGCAGTAAATCTAAACATGTGTTTCTTTGTCAGAATGGGGAGAAGGCGGTGCCAAAGGACGAGATTGAGTGTCCTCCGGGTTGGGTATGGGAGGAGGTGGAGTGGAGTGAGGATCTAAACAGGGCTGTGGATGATCATGGTACACACAGACACACAATAACACCCTTTTCAACAAAAGAGAGAAAACTCAAATCAATAAGTCCTATTCTGTGTGTTCAGGCTGGGAGTACGGCATCACCATTCCCCCAGACCGTCGTCCCAAGTCGTGGGTGCCGGCAGAGAAGATGTACCACACCAACCGACGGAGACGATGGATACGGATGAGGCGACGAGACCAGCAGAAGATGGACGCTCTGAGAAAGGTAGCAGAAGAGAAATTGGGACTAAAACAAAATATACTCTCTTTACTGTTTTTCAGACATATTAAATATCTTTGCTTCAACAAAGCCAAAAGCAGGAGAAATGAGTGACGTGACGTGAAGAAGTCGAACATATAAGATTAGTAATATTAAAAATGTTTGCTGTTAAATATCTTACCTGAATCTTTTGTCTTCATTTCTTTGTGAGGTTGCGTTTCTCTATCAGCATTATAACGTGCGTTTCCTTCAACTTAGCCAAAAGTCAGGATTAATAATCTTTCCTAAACTGAATTCTAAAATAAAAATGAAATTGCAAAATTAAGTCCTGAACAGCTAAAGTTCCCATAGTAACCACTAGATGGTGGCCAAGTCCCACAAATGAACCGAGGAAAGTTCAGCTTTGAGTGTCTCTTCTGCTCTCATGTTTTTTAAAATGAAAAGCTGATTTAAGTTTACATTTGTGTTCACAGCAGCGTCCGGACGAGGCGGAGAGGGAGGGCTGGGAGTACGCCTCGCTCTTTGGCTGGACCTTCCACCTGAAGCCCAGGAAGACAGACAGCTTCAGGAGGCGCAGGTGGAGGCGCCGCATGGAGCCGCTGGAGAAGACAGGACCGGCAGCTATCTTTGCCCTTGAGTGTTCTCTGGTGAGGAAGTGCCCAAAATTACGTAGACACCTAAACAATTTATAATCCAGGTGTTTTGATTTAACATGTTGAAAATGCTAATCCTCCCCTGAAAAGTAGAGCCTGAGTTTTTGATGGCTGCCTGCAGGGGTGTGCTGTTTTCCACCAAAGGAACTTTCAGGTGATTTTTGGATGGTCTCACCTGGACCTGTAGAACATCTTTCAGGGTTTTTCTCACGGGAAAAATGAAGTGTCCACTCTGGAGTAGGTGCTCCTGAAAACATTTGGATAGAGGGTCAGTGCTGATTGGTTAAACTCTTTGAGGGCAGCCACACAAGTGCCATTTTTAAGAAACAAAGACAACCTCACACAAAACAAATGAAGAACAGCAGGATAAAAAGAAAAACGATGAAAAATGGAAGTTAGTAACAGACTGATGAGGCGCAGGCTGAGACCTGAATGAGCTAGAAAGCAAAAACAAAGTGGCCATCACCCAAACCTGAAGCTCCGATTACAAGAAAACTAAACAGGGACTGAAACAGCCAAATAAAGGTAAATACTTTCAAAAGGACACTTTGGCATGCAGACTTTAGATCCAGAGGTCAAATCTCCAGTCTCCTGATTAGCAGATGACCTGCTCCACCTTCTGCTGCAAAATCAAGTTCATCCACACCAAATTCTTGGGAATTTAATCCTTAATTGGCCTGGCTTTGTGCTTTATCACTGGTATTTGGCGACATACTTGAAGATGGTCTGCTGTAACATCAGTAGTTTCTTTAAGTGGACAAAATCATTAAAAATGGTACAGATAAAATAAAATTTTAAAAAGTGCAGTAAAAGTAACACAGACTTTTATTTTGAAAGGCCACACAGAAAGAAAGTGCTGTGTTGTGCTTGTGAAAGGTTTTGTTTCCTGGTACTTTGTTTTTTTTTTTATCTGAATGAGATCTTTCTCTTGCTCCTCTCCTCCTCCTCCTCCCTCCACAGAGCAGTATAGAAGACAAGAATGAAGATAAGTCAATAACGACCACGATTGGAGTCAACAGGCCTACCATTTCCTGTTTCTTTGAGCGTAAGACGGCTTCCTTTTTCCTCCGTTTCCTTCCCTTCCCTGTTGTTGTCTGTATAACGATGTGTGTACATATCTGTGTCTGTGTGTGCATTTGCATATATGCAGGTGGCACTCGCTACCATCTGCGCTGCTATCTGTATCAGGCCAGAGACCTGCTGGCCATGGACAAAGACAGCTTCTCAGGTACTGCACACAATCTTGTAACTGTTGCGTCATCTGGCAGCCAAATTTGACCCTAAACCATTTTTTTCAGCAGTTTTGATGATTTCACTTTGTTAAACGCCTTTAATCTCGCATGTTGTTTTTCCCCTTTATTCCAATCCAAACACCAAATCTGTGTCATTACTGTGTATTCACAGTTTATTACATAAGCTGGATTACCGTGCATCCCTCCAGGAAGAAATTAGGGTTGTGGTGATTACTGAAGTCCTTTGAGATCTCCGCACACACATTTTAACACCTTTAAAACATTGAGCCACAAGGAAACTGCATTATTATGTTTACTTATACAGGGTGAAAGTTCAAGGCAGTAAAAGTCATGCTGCTTTTAAAAACATGCAAAGTGCAAAGTAATCCCAAACTGCATTATCTGTAGGATGCCTTCATCTTCATCTTTCATCGTCTTAAAAATAGTTTTTCATGACTCCAGGTGCATATTGGGAAGCTTTTTTTAATGAATGAGAGTAGATAAAATGATTTTGTATAATAAGAAAGCATCACTGACTTCCTGCTCATCCAGCTTGACTCTGTCATATGTCACTGCGTGGACGCCAAAGGAGGACTCTGAGCACATAGCTGGAGGGAGAACACGACAAGGCACAAGGGGAGAGTCAGACAATAAATACATACAAAGGATCATGGGTGAACAGGTGGGAGAACAGCTGAAAACTGACTACCAGTGATGAGACAGAGAAGGCAGCGGTACATACGAATCACAAGAGACAAGAGATGGCCACAGAAAAACAGGAAGAATAAAACAAAGGCTGAACACACAAAGACAGAAAAGAAAAGAAACCACGGAGACAAAATAGACTCCACAACGAGGAACGAAGAGCAAAAACTGAGGAGGCCTGCGACTGCATATCTACTTCATATCTATCATCGTATCATTCATCTATTACCTGCTGAACAACTAATAGCACACAATACTAAGAGCAATTAGCAGCTCCAAGAGAGCAAATATTAAACTTACTGTACGTTTAACGTATCTCTGCTGCCCCCATGTGGACAAAAACGTATGTTTATGAGTTAAAGCATCACTGTTGACAAGTCTCCTTTCATACTTTGTTACTTCTAACAATCCTTTGACTTTTCAAATAAATAGATAAAGTCTTTAAATGCACTGCAGCAGGCGAACCTTCTGGGACAAAAAGAAAAAGAAGCTTTGACATGAAGCACAGAGTTGTGTATGTGCAGCTTAGGTTATGACTGAGTCTGGTGTTACTGCACTGCAGAGGGAAGCAGCACAGAAAACAGGCGCACAGAACGAGAGGGCAAAACACACACACACACACACACACACAAAACAACATGTTTTTCTTTCATTCAGAGAGGTCACGGTAACTGTGACTGCTGTGAGCCTGTGTTAATCAGAAACCCACCGCAGACTCGCATGTAAAAACAGAGCTCTGAGAGAACAGACGGACGGATGGACGGACAGATGGAGGGGGCGAGCGATGATAGATGGGAGGTTGGTTAAAGACGGGGTTAGAACGAGAGAAGCTCAGAGAGCATCCTGGCCACAGACTGACATGATGAATCGCTATCACTCTCCTTCACTCGGCCTCCTTAGCGCACACGCACACACACATATACACACATGGTGTAATGGATGAGTAGAGTTGATGGATGGGCTTCACTTGTGCGTTAATCTGGTGTAACATGGCGTCTGGACGTCCATGATTAAAGACGCTGAGGTCTTTCTTGTTTTCTTTTTTCCTTCTGTCTGTTGTCTTTTTCTCTGATTGCTTTTCATCTTTTGTCTGTGTTTCTTTCTGCTTTTCCTGCACATCTGTCTTTTCAAGCTGCTCTTTATAGTTCCCCGTTTCCCCTTTGCCGTCTGCCTCTGTTTGTTTGCTTCTTTCAACCTGTCTGAAGTAACGATCTTACCACACATCCGGGCAAGAAACTGCTTGCTGTCGTAGCAACTAGTAAAGTTTCTTCTCTTTACATGTTTGATTTACTTCCTGCTTTGACTTAAGCTTTGTGCTCAAAACAACCACCAAGAAACTAAACTATTTTCTCTCAATAGTTTAGTTTTTTAAGGTTGAAAAACAAAACCCAACAATCCCATAAAGTGCAGTTTCTCTAATGACCACTTGAAGCTGTATTCTAACGTGAGTCCATTCCCATTGACTCCCATGTTAAATGACTTAAATCTTTCCCTCATAGAGACAATATTTGATGACCTTGTCATTAAAAACTTGTTAGATGGGATTCTTGGTAGCCCTAGTAGGCTGTACAAGCAGAGATCACCCTCACTAACTTCTGATGCACTCCCAGATGTTTTATTCTGGAAGCAGGGCTGGAATATGACAGAAACCATTAGCTCAGATAAGAAAAACAAGTGTTAACCCTAGCAGGCGTCCAAGGGAGTTAAAGCCCTATCACATAGAAAGTGCCATGTGCTGTGCTCACCGCTATTTGTATCGAGCTAGCTGTACTTTGTCATTTTTTGCAGCCATTCATGGGCGTACTGTACACAGAAGACAGTGACAAAAGGTAAACATTGCAGGTTTAACTGCCGTGAAGCTCTTCAGTATTTTAGAGTGTCTTTAGTAAGGCTCTATGTTCCCTCAAAATGCAGAAATAAAGTTATGCAGAATGTTTGTGGGGCTTGATTTCACCCTCTTACATTTTTTTCATCATCTTCCTTTAAACTGTATCTAATCTTAGATCAAAATCTCTACATTTAGTGATGCCGCATGTTTCCTCCTGTCCTCTCCTCACTCCTCTTTCTCTTTTCCCAGTCTTCATATGCTTATGTCCCTCTGTGGCTCCCACTGGGGTCCTGACTGCTGCTGCTTCCCCTCTACGCAAACATACACACACACTCTCACTAAAAACACACAGACTTACATAACCCCCCGGGGCTGTTTGTATTGCTGTTTTTATGAGCTAATGGGATGTTGGAAATGGACGGTAATTGAATGGGTCACCATGGGTGGTGTGTCTGTACACTGTGTGCGAGTGTGTGTGTGTATGTGTGTGTGTTGTTTTAGATATAGGGTTAATTGAGGGCTGGTGGGAAAATGCATCTTAACTTCTGTTTACTCCAATGCTAACGGCTCCACAGAGACTCTTTACCCGGCCTGAAACAACAAACTACTCAGTCTGTGTAACTGTACGTAGGCTACATGTGTTTAATTCAATGTGTGTGTGTGTGTTTAACATGGAGGAGAGCAGTTTTGACCTGGAATAACAAACTTCCCAGAGCGGTGTTCCCAGCCCTCTGTCTCTAGCTTGGCATTCCCTAAATGCTGATGTCACTGCGCAGGACGCCAGG
>VOQK01009812.1:8610-19794 GCA_015052645.1 Benitochromis conjunctus | reverse complement strand
ACTGTCCACAGTGAGGTGGACAGTGACGTCATCTTCACCGAAGCCTCTTCAAATGAAGCCTCTGCACCAAAGTTGACGTTTTTCAAACTAAAATTTACAGCTGCCTAGATGAACAAGCCAAATGCCTTCATGAGAAAAGTTTTATGGTCAGACGATACAAAGATTGACCTATTTGGCCAGTTCAATCAAAATCATTAAAAGCCCAAAATTTTTATGACATTTTTGCCCTTGAAGAACATTTTTTTTATTAAACACGGAGTCTTAGAAGCAAGTTTATTCCTGCTTTTGTTCTTGATTGCTACAAGCCTGCCTCTTAACAAGGAGCATAATGTGAGCCCAAGGATAAACAAGAACCTGCCCAAAGAAAGCTTATACTACTAATATTTACATGCAGTCATGCATGCAACTGCAACTTTGCAACTGTTATGTTTTCCTAAACCCAACCAAATAGTTTCACTGCCTAAACGTAACTAAACTGTGAACCTAAAAGAAGGCATCAAAGTGACATCAATTCATAATGACTCCACTCCCTTATGTGAGACTTTTGTGTTTAATTCTAGCTACCAGCACGCTCCCCACCTCTGGATGCAGAGATTGTCGGCTTTTGCGGCAACGTCATTGCCAGGGAATTTGTCCACCCAACACAACCAAGCTCCTCATTGACTTTCCATTGGCATTGTTTTCCCGGTGCCTTGCGTGCCACCACCACATAATGCATTTTGAGGAGGTTGTGGTCACTTCACATTATTCACTGAGATCAGGTTGCATGTAACCTCGGTTAAACATGGGTTGAAAACCACTTAACTTTGTTATAAGTTTTAAAGGAGTTTAGCATTTAAGAGTTGCATTATTTTATTTTCAGCGAATTAAATCCTGGCTATTAGTTCAGAATGGTCCAACCAAACAAATACTGATACTCTTTTTTCCAATTTGCAATCATTACACATGTTTGAAAATTCACTAGGGTTTACTAGCGTTGGACGATTTTCTCCGAAGTCTGGGACGCTATCAACCTTCCATAATACATACTGTTTCACCAGCAGCAGCAATGCTGGAGACACAAAGAGAGACAGACACAGGGTCTTCATTTCCCACTTCCATATTTGGTGATATCTTTTTCTCTTTCGGCCTATAGTTCATCTGAGTTTTTCTCTGTCTCTACTCTGCTCTTCCCTGTACTCAGCAGTCTTTAAAATGACAAACATAAAAACCTGGGAAAACAAAAAGCTGGATGTACATGTGCACAGGCATCCTTTTTACAAGAGATCATAGTAAGACAGATTATGTTTAATGGGAATCGAACAGTAATCAGTTGGGAAACAAGCCAGATATCACTATGATTTGCTAGCTTTTGGCAATCGCTCTGACCATCGTCTATTATGTGCATCGTCGTCCGTGAGCACAAACCTACTTTCCAACCATTTGCAACACAGGCGTTTGGTTATAAAAGCATCAGGATTTATCCCCTTAGAACTGGCAGAGGTGTTCCAAGGACCGTCGAGGAATTGTGAGGACGGGGGGATCTGACTGTGAAAGCAAGGTCACTGCATGCTTATTGAGTACTGACATGTAAATCACAAGGTTGGCCCATCCTAACATAAACAATGCTTTCATCCTCATTTATAACTATTATGGGATTATAAAGTACATTAAATTATACTAAGAGTTAAGACTAATGGGGGAGGGTTTAAAATCATTAGGAGGGGTTTTTTTTCTGAAGGTTCCCCTGTTAGAAATATCTACATATAAATATCTACAAGTTACGTCCATTTATTTTTTTATATAAAGTCCACGGCTACAAGTTGACGATCGAATGCCAAATCTGTGGCTAATCTGTTAGCATGTTCACTGAAGGTTTTTCTCTTGTGCCCATAGGCGAGGGAAATTTTAAATATTTTTTTCCGGGTAAAGTAATTCTGTGAAGTTTAATATTTATATTCAGTTTATTCCCTCTGTTTCTCACTGCTTACCATAAGGCGGATGCTACAAAAACATAATAACTGCCCTCAGGTTTTCCCATCTTTGTTCTTTCTTTCTCTGTTCTCAGCTGATCTCTAACTTTGTCTAAACACTTTATGCCAGATTTGCTAACGAGTGGCGCGAGCGCAAACTGGGCTTTACATTTGTTTCAGTTGTATTTATATAGCACTGTACAATAACACAATGATGTCAAAGAAAAATTACTGTTGGTATTTATAAAAACGCTCAAACTGATTTCCTAGCATTTGCAACACATAATTTACTGCTAATTATGCATGATGATGCATGGTATGATATTTAACACAGAAAAAAAGATTCTTTTTAACGTTTGATAGTGAAATGAATGATGTTTCTGTGTGTTTGAGTTTGTTGATGTCCCCTCAAATGTTAGTAGATAATGTCTAAACACTGTCTAATATTGTATTTTTCATGTATATTTCTAATATCATGTTCCTTCTTTTTGAGTGATTAACACTTTTAATTGGTCTTTTACGATTCATCATGTGTTGCAAATATTGAGGCTAACTCTAACAAGCTAAAGTGTGTGTGTTTCTGTGTGTATATACATTTGTTGTAGCTTGCAGATGGAACCAGTTCTGCTATCATTAACCTTTCATCCTCTAGTACCAGCCTCCATGTAGGTAACAAACTCATCTTGTCATTCATTTCATTCATTGAACAAGAATGTCAGTCATGCTTTGCATTTACCTTTTATTGCACTTGTTTTGTTTCCATCCATTAATACATCATACCTTCCAGCATCCCGTTTAATTGTCTTTCTTTCACATGCTAACGAGAAAGTGGATGCTTACTGCAAATCTGCTCATATTGGCAACAAACTGTCTAGATTTTTAAAAAAGTCTACACAAGAGGCAGGACATTTTTACACTGGTCGCCAGGCTGAGGATATTGGTTGAAACTGATGTCGCTCTTATGTTGAACACTGCATTCAGCCAATTGGTTGTACTCCCTTTTTATATTTGCCTGTGCACCACATGCACCATGAGACAAATCTGTTACAACTCAAGAGGTTAACGAGGTTGCAACTGTTGATAAAATTCATAAATTCGTTTAACATACTATTATTTGTTTAAAAAAACGCTGCTCCCTAAGGTCACTGAAAATATGTCTGGACAAAGATTTCCCTTTATGTCTGACACCCTTGTAAACTCTTCACCTGCAGATGATCAGCAGATTCAAAACCTGATTTTTTTTGCAGTGGCATTCATTACTTATTGCTGCACCAACAAACTATACTAGCATGTGCCTGCAATAATTAGGCCTTTCCATGTGGAGTTTGCACGTTCCTCCATTGCCTGTGTACTTCTCTGGGTACTCCAGGTTAGGTTCCTAGTCACATAGGCTCAGTAAGAGCCAGCAACCTCCAGCAAGCACTTGCCAACCAGTCAGAGAATAGTTGCCACGGGGTTGCTGACAAGTCCTAATGCCTGTGGCCCAGTGGTTCTAATCTGGCCATAGGTGTGATGTGAGCCCTCACTCCCAACCAGCTGTTTTTCAGCACTGCTTAGAAGCATCCACCTGCCCAAAAATAGGGCTGAAAAGGCCCTATAAGTGGATGGGGAAATTTTTCACATCTCTAAGTTAAAAAAAATAATTAATTAGTGAAACGCAGTCAAAATCTAAAACTAATAAACAATGTTTCAGGTGCTGCCATGTCACAGTGTGTAGACAGTAGCACAGTTTTAGTGTTGCTATCACTAAATCTAACACCGTTGAATAACACCGAGTGCAGACAGATGAGTGTCGATCTAGAACGAGATAAAAAATAGGGCTTTTTTCCCTGCTGCCAAGACGAAATGAGAGCCTTGCTGCTTTGTTGGTCTCGTGTCAGAAAAATGCATCCTCCTGGAGAAAGCCGGGTTTTACAGAGCGACACACTGAGCTGTGCGGTTACAGAGGAAATCTGATTCCACATTTGAACTTGGGGGACTACGCTCCTTGTTACATTCTTCTATTTTATTTATCTAAGCCAGGTCAATTTGAAGACTAAGCATGACCCGGACCAGCCTGAGCACACAAACATACACATCCAGTAGTGCTTTTTGCTTTCTTGCTTGACAGTAATTTGGGGGGTGTGGTGGGGGTGATTTCTTCCTCTCCAAACAAAGATATTTGTTTTATTAAGGGTCAGATATTTAAAGCAGTCAAATTAAAGGCTCCGTTTTCTGTCTGGTCGCAGCCAAAGTCAATAGAGCTGCTTATAGATCCTCTATACCACAACTCTCTGTGAGCTCTTACTAAAAGACAGAGGAGGGACGGATGAATGAGAGGAGGGAGAAAGTGACTAAAAGCGAAGAAGAGAGAATGAAAAGAATCAGAAAAGTTTTGACTGAAGGAGCAAAAAGAGGCGGCTAATATCTCATGGCACCAGAGAAAGAAAGCACGCTCTCTCATGTGCCGTAAATCCTGGCATCCTTAATCTCTGGGTCGCAACCAAAAGAACGGGTCATGCGCGTATGTCTGATGATTACCAGATTACTGCAGCAGAGTGTGCGCTCAGCAGAACCGCTTCCAAAGCAGATCAGTCAGATTTAGTTTCAGAGTTGGAAAAGTTTAAGAAGATCGGCTGTCAGGAGCGTCATGGCTCCTCAAAGCTCGGAGACTCCAGCCCCCCTTTCGTGATATCTGAGATCTAACGTCGCTCAGATGGAAAATGAACATTACATGTCACGTCTCATCGGCAGAATCCGTGCACGATGACAGTATATATCATGGCTCAAACCGGCCTCTGTGTTTTCTCATTTCCATAAGGAAGCTGGATTTCAAAAACCTGTCAGGTCACTATAATCTGGTTTTTGTGTCTGCTTTTTCTATCGGTGACGTGCTTTTACATGAATTCTGCTCCTTCTTTAAAAACTGCGATTGTACCTCTGCCATTAATTCTCATTAGAATTATTCCCCTTCGTCTCCAAAAAGCAGTCAGTTTTGGTTAAAATCCCATTCTGAAAATGTTGCAGTTTACCTCAACTTCCATAAATCCTTCCTAGCTGCTTTGGATCCGGAGAAACTAACTGACATGGCTTCATGCCAGGCGACTTTGTGGCATTTTTGGGGGTTTGTGAAACACACATTTATGGCCCTATAATGACACTGTAACCAGAAACAAGATGTCAAAATAGCTTAGTAAATCATTATTGTTTTTCTTGTTCTGCTAATTTCAGCCGCAGACTGATGTAAGCTGCTGTTCAACTCCAGAATCTGAGCGCTGCACATATTTGTTGACCATCATCCAGATGTGTCCGTGCTTTTAAAGATGGCACTGGTGCACTTTTAAGTACACCATTAGTCTGCAAGTTAGCGTTGAACTTTCAAATATCGGATAGACTTTTAAAAAGCTGCTGTGAAAGGCCTGAATCACCAACCGTCTCGTTGACAGTAGAAAGACATTTTTTGTTGTAGCTGGTGACCATAGCGGAGCATTTAGCAGCTAAAGATGCAAACAAAGATACCTCCGTCATTCTAAAGAGCCTATCAGACTTGACCTCTGAGGCAAACAGTCAACATGTAGGTAGTCAAGACATCACGGTTAAGGATATCTAACAGGACAGTAGAGAGATGCGAGGAGAAGGATCAGGGGTAAGACGCACAGTTACTGACCTCAGGGCAGATTCGAAACCAGGGCTTATATGGGTTACCTTCTAAACCCAGTGAGCTAAATCAGTGTTCATGACTTCCTATTCTGTCAGTTAATGTTTGCTAGTCCTCCATATATGATTCACAGTTGTCTTTGTTGTTACATTTACCATGGACTATTTACTCACAGCCACAGCTTGCCCAGTCAGTCAGTGAAACTCAGATTACGGGAGGACTACAAATAGAAATATGCAAGAAAGTTTGTAATTTTCAAAACCTGTGTTGCTTTTTGAGGCTACTTGAGGTTCTTTTAAATTGGGGAGAATTTGAGTACAAATTGTTTTCTGCATATCAGATTGACTTTCAGAGAAATGGGCTAGTCAGCGGTATGAGTTTAGAACAGCATATGAAAAAGCTTTAAGGAACTGGACATGCTGTAGATTGAGTCAGTCCTGTGTAATATCAATCAGTGATAACAAAGAAGACATTTATTTATGTGCAAATGCCACAGATTTTTACTTGAGGTTTGGTTTTCTGCCTTGTAACCACAGTGGAGCAAATGACAAATACATGCAAACGGTTGTGCCTAAGAAGCCAACATAGTTTTTCCACTTTCTTCACACTGACCAGTTTATTTTGGAGGTATGGAATGAGGTCAAAGAAAATTTGAGTTTTTGGCAGAATGGCTTGCTGCTTCAGAAAATTCTCCCCTAAGCAACCGATCTTTGGATAGGAAAAGTTTTTGATTCAGGTGCTTTGAAGTCAGTGTTGCCGAACTGGTTGAGATGGACCGTACGTTTTTGAACCAAATTAGAGGACACTGCATTTGTGTCATTTGCCTTCCCGGGTATGCTGCACACCACCAAAATGAGCCAATATCCAAAGCTGAAAAACTAAGCCTAATTAGGATTGTCAAAAACTGCTGCAGTTCCTTTAATTTCATCTAAAGAGCTTGGAAAAAAAAGAGTCTGGACTTTAAGTTGCTTGAAGACATTTCACCTCTCATACGAGAACCTTCTTCAGTTCTAAGGTTAAAAGGTGGGGATTTCCAGATTTAAGCCCTATGGGACTGTCCCCCAAGAGGGACATGGACCCCCTAATGATCCTCTACCTAATCACACGAGCCAAGGTGTGAAAACGGGTGTAGGCCACAATCAGCTAAGGTTTCGGGTGAACTCGCTGTGAAACCTAGTCCCACCCTATCATGTGATTTCCTGAGGTCAAAAGGCCCAGGATGTTAGCAGGCGTTAAGGCATCTGTGAAGGGATCTCAAAAGGCGTCCCAGGTGCCTTAACGCCCACTCACATCCTGGGCCTTTTCTTTCCAAGCTCCTTACACCACGATGACCTGGATGACTGAGAACCTTCACAGACATATTCCTTGAATGTCAACTTGAGGCTGACTCCAAAAGGGAGTCAATCGCTGTATGCCTTCATGCATTGCAGCGATAGCATTTTGACTACCATTATTTTATTTTTTAAAATAATTAATATTTTAATCTAGAAATGGACCGCAAAGTAGGAACACACAAAATGTTTACAGATCAAAACTGAAGCACAAACTTCTTTTTTTTAATGCAGTTATCTGACTAAGGATGTACCAGTTGTACAGTTAGTCCAAGAAATGTGCACTACAGTTTTGATAAGTAAAGTTAGTTCCTTACAGTTGTGTTTCTCAGGACTAATTAGCATGTGTTTGGTGCAATAAGCTAACTGAGCTTGTTAGTGTTAGCAGATCATTTAGACCTCCACCCTTGTGTCCAAATATGCTCACTTCTGGCTCTAAAAGAAGCAGCCGTGTGGCGGCCAAAATGCTAACATTTAGGCAAACCAACCAATGATGTCATGGTGGCAAAGTCCATCTTTTTTTCACAGTCTACGGTTCCACAGAGTAACCTCCACAGATGATTCACTGGGTGAATTGCAGCTTTTTGGGAGGCTCCTGATTTTGTCCATTATGTAAGGTCACAATTCATGCTGTTGGAACTTTGGCATGCTGGAACTTATCACAGATT
Organism: Benitochromis conjunctus; assembly: GCA_015052645.1. Lineage (NCBI taxonomy): Eukaryota > Metazoa > Chordata > Actinopteri > Cichliformes > Cichlidae > Benitochromis > Benitochromis conjunctus. The sequence continues at coordinate 12,206 of VOQK01009812.1, read as the reverse complement.
ATAATTCATATAAAAACACTTTTCTTTTCTTGTTACAGAGCAGCTTCCTCGTGATAAATGTGTATGTTTTTGACATTACAAAGCAACAAAAAGCTCCTGAACGCTCTGTCAAATTTGGCTCTTTATGTGTGTGAACTTTAAAGGCGGCCTCTTCCAGCGCCACCTTTGACCTCTGACTCCGTTGTGGACGGTGTTTCCCCACAAAAAAGCTTTTATGAAGCAGCTCGGCGCTCTTATGAACTCTTATGTAAATGCAGTCGCTCTGCTCGTAGAGTTCTTGGCAGTGCCAGTCTGGTTTGGTTAGGCTGGCTTTCCCCGCAGGGCATAATGACAGGCTGCAAACCACACCGACACCCGGACCAGACCACTGCAGGCTCTGTGTGTGTGTGTGTGTGTGTGTGTGTGTGTGTGTGTGTGTGTGTGTGCGTGTGTGTGTGTGTTCGATCTCCAGAGTGTATACTTAATACACAGCCTGGAACGCTCCACCGACGGCCTTAATCTGTCTGAATCAGGAGTCGTGGACTTGAATGAACACACCCGGACACAAATTGGTGGGCACACACACACACACACCTACACACACACTTTCTGGCGCCCCGGTCATCAGTGCTTGGCACCAGCGGCACACAGAGGGCACATAAACACACAGCAGACACTTCACGCCTCAGACACAGGGCACCGTGCGTGTGTGTGTGTGTCATGTCCTAGTTAAACGCCACGTGCTGACCTTTTCCATGCCATGCTGCCACTTTGGAAAAATGTGGAATTCCATAGTCCCCCCTACTTCTTCTCGTGTGTGTGTGTGTCTGTTTCAGAGTTTGTGGGAAGTAGGAGAAAGGGGATTCCACACAAACCCAGTGCCATAAGAGCACTTTTGTTCAACATTTATGCCTTTATATATATATACACACACACACACACACACACACACAAAGGAAAAAGTAGCGCATGCGTCACAAGTGTGTTTCTGGAGTGTTCCTCAGAGGTTTGAAGGTTGCAGGGCGGGGATGAACTGTGTGTTTTTGTATGTGTATGAAGATACACACTGTAGGTTGATCTGTCCCCGCTGGATTCTCCATTTTTGTGGTCGCTGTTTCCTTGTTGCATCAGGGCCAGTGGCTTGCCATCACGCATGCGCACGCACGCACACACACACACACACACAGTGAGATGGACAGACTTTTCACTTCTGTGAGAAAATAATCAAAAATGAGCTTTTAAGTAGCTCTGTGGTCGACGTTGCCAATGTGAGCAGACTTTTAGTAAATTTGATGGATGAGGCCGCTTCACGCTTGAAAAAATGGAAGTCTTGATAAAACACATGAAACAGAGTTTCATTCAGAGATGTCACATATTTCCCCAAAAATCACATCATATAAATCAAAATGAATCCAAACCTCAAAAAGCCATCAGTCAAGATTTCAAAAACAACGATATATATTTTACCCTCCGAAACAGAACGACATTGTGAGCGCAGGATGACTCATAGCTGTAATAGTAAGGCTTTAACAGCCTTTGCTTTAATGCCAGCAGTCATTTTGTAATAGAGGGATTTATTTCTTCTTCGTCTTCTTTTTTTTATAATGGTGTATGTTTCATTTTGGATTGAAACCCCTAATGTGTTATGAGAATAAGTATTAAGAAATGTGTTGAAAAGCTCCTTAAAATGTGTTTAATCCCTCTACTTTAATGCGTGGTTACATTCTGTCAGCATTTGTGCGTCTGCACTGAGTGATTGTGCAGTCTACGATGAAATTTAATTTCTCTCTGACCTGTCTTTTGTTGTTAACGCTGACACTAGATGTTACAGTGGGTAAGTTTTGGAGCGCACTGACTTATAAAAAAGTATAAGATGGCATTCCAAGGGTGTGAGATGGCGTGGTTTTGCCAAAACCACTGAAACCTTTCACACATTATACACTACCAGTGCATTATAATCCCCCAGCATCAGATGCTGCTTTTCTTTTGGCATCTGTGCCATGATGCAACGAGTTATTGACGATTGAAAGGGCCCTTTGGCGTCATATTTAAAAGGGTAGGCATTTTTTTTACTGCAGGGTTAATGTTGTCAAACCAAAATGCAATCTTTTCCCAAACCCAACCAAGTAGCTTTTGTAAACCAAACTAACAGCAAATGGCAACAATTTACAGTGAGTGAAGCAAAGCACAAAGTACAGCACTGTGGTAAAAAGCACCAAGCCAGTGATTTATTACACTTAAAAACTTTTAATGTGGACCTTTTAAAAGGGAAACTATATGCCCAACTGCACCAAAAACCCTTGTGCATCATGATGGAGCTGCAGTATGTAACACCCATCTGGTGTGACATTATGCTGGCAGTGCACAATGTGTGTAAATGCATCTCATTTTGGTAACTTTTCCACGTGCATGCATTTGCCCCATCTGTTAACTCAGGATGGAAAATTAATTTTTCCCAACAGCCTACATGAGAACCTGGGACTGCTGTGGAGCGCCACACCGATAAGCTTAAATATTAATATTGAGCAAAACTGATATCAGCTTAATTTAGTTAAACAACTCAATTCTGCTTATTATTAACTTTCTGTCTTTATAAACTGGGACTATTGTGGAAGTACTGAGTAATATTGAACTGACCAATAAGATGAGCTCAATATTACTCAGGATTATTTTGATTTCTTTATAAGATTTTTGTTGCGGTCCTTCACAACAGTCCCAGTTTCTCATGAGGCCCCTTGGGAAAATCAGTTATTAACCTCTTAACACCCAGGGACTGTTGTGGAGGGCCACACAAATAAACTGAAGTCAGTTTTGCTCCATATTAATTTTATCTCTTTTTTATTGGTGCAGCCCTCCACAACAGTCCCAGTTTCGAGTCCCTGTTTCAGGTGCAGATTGGCGCCAAAAAAGAAAGAAATACTTAAGAAACAATCAAATCAAAGTTAGAGAGATTTCTAGAATGTTTTACAGAGACTGACAAGTAATGAGTTTGGAAAAATCAAATTACTAGACTTTTTGCTTCTAATATTAAAAAACGTGAATGCTGATTTTTTTAGATTATAGATGTTTTTTTTTGTCAGAACTTAAAATGGAATTAAATTTAACAAGGGGGGCGTTAAGTTTAGAGTTGTGCACAATGAATCCAAGTTTCAAACTTGGATTCCTCTTAGTTTGACCTTTTTCATACTCCCTTAATCACATGCACTACACCAGCCATTCTCTCAGTAGATAACGTCAGTGCAGGCTCAATGAGTTTGTTGTGTTTTCGGGAAGATAGTTAACATTTTCACCCCATGTGGCCTCATCTGATCAGCATAAAACACCCAGAAAAGACAATGAAAGCGGGAGGTATTTTTGTTCTTGAAAAATATTACTAGGTAACAGAGAAGTGGTTAAAAAGAGCTTGGAGCAAGGCAGCATAATAATTCATTTCTTCATGAATAAATATACATTTTTTGACTCTTTTGGCATAACTCGGTTCTTCTTATGTCCATGTTGATTTTTATCCACTTTATGCTAGTTCCCATCCTAGTGTTGCCCGTTTCCATTGCCTCAGAACGCCCATATACCATGACCTTAATGCCATGGAGTCACCAGAGACAATTTTTACTTGTGTT
>VOQK01009805.1:11395-23248 GCA_015052645.1 Benitochromis conjunctus | reverse complement strand
CACGACAAATAGATGCCGGTCTCCAATAGTAGCCGGGCGACCTTCGACCCGGAAGTCCCTCCACGCTGTCGTTGGTCCTCCCGCATCTCATCACTCGGCCAGCTGTTTCCAATCAGCCGTCATCTACGACCAGCGGCATTTAAGCTGGATGCAGCAACCATTGAAGTGGGATTATTACACTGAACTGGAACTGTCAGCTAGCGAACCTGCTAACTGTGATTTTCGGATCTTTTACTTCCTCTTGAGGAGAGTCGGGCGGAGAGAAGTTTCGGGGAGCACCACTTGTGCACTGGGCTACCACAGATAAGGAGACACTCGGGAGCAAAGGAGGAGCACAATTGAGAACTGCATTATTTGTGAACTGTTGGAATACGTTTTGGAGCACTGTATGTAAACGCACTGTCTTTTCATCTCAGTCTAAAAACCGCGCCTAGGTCCTCTTTCCCTCTCACTTTCCATCTGAGAAGGGAATAAGAGCCGGTCTCCAACAACCGCCGGTCTCTTTTAAACGCTGGGCCGGCAGGATAATTTTTTGAATAAATGCCCGGGCTACTAATGGAAGATATACAGTACAGATCATTTCTTCATACATTGTCTCAGATATAATAGTTGTTTACTGCAGCATGGTGGCAGCTGTTATAGATGCAAAAAAGTACTACTTACCTCTTCAGTGATGTACTTTTCATAGATCCCACAAAGTTTGTCCCGCAGATCATACACATACTCCTCCACAGCATTTTTTGAGTCGTTCAGCTCTTTCACCAGTTTGTCCTGGATAATCATCTGACGCTATGATGAACAAAAAAAACATAAAAAAATAATAATAATTACAGGTGATTCAACCAAGGCGTGCTATACGATATTACAGTATGACATTTCTGAATAAAACCACTTTGCTTGTCCTGATTTTCTATCGTAAATATATTACAACAGTAGATGCTTGTACGTTCATATTTGGGTTTTAAAATTCCTCTGTATCAGAGCATGACTCGACCACCTGCAACACTCACCTCATACTCCACAAAGTTCGAAAGGACGTCACTGTCAAGCTGTCGAATGTTGTTGATCACAATGGGAAGATCGATACTCTTCACCTTGACTTTGGGCTTGCTTCCTCCTGCTGCTGGGTCCTGCTTCTCACCAGCTGCTCCCTCCTAAATTTGGAACACAGTGAACACAATGAGGCCTTTTTGGATTTCCAAACATGGGGCTCCTTGCCAAAAATAATCATCTATTTTTTTAGACTAATTAATATTGCATGGGTCCATCTAATTGTAGCACAGATGCATCAATGAGCAGCACTGACATGAATTCAGTGGCTTGCATACAGAATCTGTGACAATACACGAATTACTTAATACTTAATTCAGCTGAATGGATGTCTCAACAGCTTAATAAGTGGGCCAACAATATCAGTGTCAGGTTTCAGCTTGTTTTATTATCAATATAGTCTGATATGAGCAAGAACAAACAAGAAAAATCATAAAAACATGCAGTTTTAAAGCTTCCTTAAATCTCAGCCTGACTAACCTTACTGCTGGAACTGGTGTCCTCGTTCTGCGGCTCCCCTTGGGTTTGGCCTTCCTGATCCACCTGCATTTTGATCTGAGACACATACATAATTACTTTAACCAAGATTTAAGTCAGGTGTCACAGTATTAGATATGTTTCATTGCTTTTTGAAAGACCAATTAATGAGAATATCTTTCAAAAAACTACCAAAAAACCTGTTTTTTAAGTGGCGGAAATCCACTAATAAAACTATAAGGAACAAATTTTATGTGAATAGTTCTATCCAATAGCTGTTCTGCTTTCACTCTGCACGGCACAAACAGACCGACCTGCTGACATCTGTGGCATCACAAGAGCGACTTTGGGACCAATCATCCTACCTGCTCCTCTGCTCTGGTTTCATTCTGCACCACTGGCTCTGAATCAGTTTGCATGTCCTCTCCCTCTCCTTTCTGCTTCTCAATCAGAGAAGCGCTGGACACGCTGAAGATGCCGTGGATGTTGACGCGCACTTTGACTTTCACTTTAGAGCTATCACCATCTGGCTGAGGAACCACATTCTGTACTGAAAAAAAGCCTGGAAGCAGATGGAAAGAAAAGGAGCGGCTTCTTTAATAGGACCTCAACATGTTCTTGTGACAAGAAACTGCCAGTTGCATAGAAAAAAATGATATCCCACTTAAGAAAACACACCCACCCACCACATGGTGACACACATAAAGGACAGATAATTATGATGTTCGGCTGAGTCACATGAGAACCTGCTTCCCTTACTCCTAATTGCCATCCAATTTGTTGGGCCAGCTACTTAGCGCACCCACATCGGTCGCCTCTTTCTGTATACTTGTGCAGCTGGTAAAAGGAACCTGATACATGCATACATGCAATGTCTATGTAAAACCAAGTAAGGACCGATCACATTGATGCTAATAGAGCAGAATCAGCACCATTACCTATCCTGTGGTCTGGGTAGGGCAGTTCTTGAGGGTTGCTGTAAAAGGCTTCAAGGTCAAAGGGTTCCCTCTTGTGGAAGGTAATCACTTTGGAAAAAGGGGCAGCATGATTCTTACTGAACACCTCGCACTCTCTGTAGCACGAATTAGCCCCAAAAAAAAGAAAAAAGAAAAAGAAGCAAAGTCAGGCAATGGAAAGTAATCACAGTCAGCAGATACTGTGTCCTAGAACTGACTCGCCTATTTGGGAGCAAAAAGCAGTAAGTATACATATAGTGGCCTCCATAATGTTTGGGACAAAGACACAGTTTTTGTGTTCTGTACACCACCACAGTGGATTGTAAATCAGTCAATATGTGATTGAAGAGCAGACTCTTCTGTATTTATTATATTTTCTATTTACAGTACTGTGCAAAAGTCTTAAGGGACCCCTGATGACTTTAAAAGTGGTGTTAAGTAGTAGTTCTTCAGACTTTCTGAAGGTCTTTCAAAGTTCTTCTTTGGACACTGGCTGCTTTTTCCACTCATTTTCAGTTCAGTCAATGACCATTTTCAGAATGTTTTTATTTACTGAACCAGTTACACTCACCTATGAATCACTCTAGCATAAAAACGCCACCTAAGTCAAGTGATGAATCGATGTTGCATCTACACATAATAGACAACTTAACAAAGAACCAGTTTTAAATTGTATTTTTAGGCACTTTGTTACCATCAGAATGATGTGTAGGCTGTCCTTAAAAAATCTGAGGAAAAATGACAAGTGGAGGGCCTAAATAATAAATAAATATCTACAGCAAATGAACAGTATCTAAAAGTCACGTCCTTTCCAAGTCCCCTCATCTTTACTGAAATTTATTAAACTGCTGAACCCATTTTCAATTTTACTTACAAAATATAAAGAATTGAAAGTTGAAGGTTGAATTGAAGGTGGTTCAAGATTTTTGCACAGTACTGTAGATTAGGACTACCAGATAAACAGGGGAGAAATACATATATTTATTTATACTTCCATAAACCAGTTTTTGTCCTCCAGACACATAATCACGAAAAAAAACACTGCCTCTTGTAGAGTGGTGCTATCTTTACCCCAATCCATCCTCTGTGGGTGATTTCCAGCGCATAGTAATCGGAAAAGGAGCCACATCAGTGATAGAGAATTCCCGAACCTTAAATGCTGGTGACAAAATTGCGCACTACACAGACACGCACACACACGCACACGCACACGCACACACACAAAACCCCAAACATTAACACATATTTACTGCATTTTATCACTACTTTTTTATATGTATTACATTGGAAAGAAATACTGGGTGTTAATATTTAAGATCTTCCAACCTGAAGTGCGCAGCCTCTTGCTACAGCTTCGTCTGCATTGAGTGTGGTGCTGATGTCTTTGGAGAAGAACTTGGCGATCCTCTCTTTGATAGCCGGGATCCTTGTGGCTCCTCCAACTATCTCCACTGCACAGATATCATCCCGACTCAACTCTGTCACAAAACACACACATTCCTAAGTGCATTCTTCCTCTGTGTAACATTAATATCAATTCATTAATAACTCTGAGGGGCGTACTTGATTGTTCAAGGGCTGATTTCAATGGAATCTCAACTCTCATGAGATACTGAGCACACATGTCTTCAAAGTGTGACCTGGAGGGTTTAAACATGGGGGGAAAAACAACATTCATATAACCAGATTTCCACATTAAGGGTGCATTATTGAGATCGATAAAAAACCAAAACAAATAGGTTTTTACCGGTTCATCCTGCTGGAAACATCAATGTCATTCATGAAGCACTCTATGTTTAGAGGCAAGTCGGAGGAGTTGGCACTCATGAGCTTCTTCAGTTTCTCGCACTCCTGGTATAGCCGCAGCAGAGCCCTCGGGTTGTCCCTCACGTTGAGCTTGTATTTGCCCTTAAACTCCTCGCAGAAGTAATCTACCAATGCCTCATCGAAATTATGCCCTCCAAGATATGGATCAAAAGCTGCGGCAAGAACCTGACGCACCAGATTGATACCGAGTTTAGAATTTAAGAACAAAAGAGTAGGTGCAGCTGGAGGAGGAGAAGGAAGGCAAAAGGCTAACCTTGAGTTTGCCTTTGTGGAAGGCAGTGATGGAGACCTGGAATGACGAATGCCCCATGTCCACAAATACCACGTTTCTTGGCCTCTCTTCTGGTGTAGGAAGGTCTTGCTTGTAGATCCCATAAGCCAAAGCCACTGTTCATAAGCAAGATATTTATTTTCAACCCTTCACATCAGTGTTTGACCTTGGCAAAGGTTGGCATCATTCAAACTTTAATGCAAATAGTGGTCCTATACAGCCATTTCATAAAGTTACCAATCGATCCAAGAACACCGACCTGCAGTGGTGTCATTAATTAGCCGCAAGCAATTCAGCCCTGCAATCTGAGTTGCGTCGAACACCGACCGCCTTTCAGCATCTGTGAAAAAACTTGGGACCTGTAAAGCAGAGCACAAATCGTAATGTTTTCCTCAAACCCGCGTTCTGAATTACACCGACAAGTCTTGTGCATCGTTTTCATCACTCACAGAGATGACACAATCCACCACCGGCTTCTTCAGGGCGCTCTCTGACGTCTCCTTGAGCTTGGTGAGCAGCATCCCTGTGATCTGCTCAACCGTGAACACTTTATCCTCGTCCAAGTAACGCACCTAGGAACGCTCAAGCATTTAGGGAGATCCGAGGCAAATTAAAAACCAAAAGGGTGAAGGTGGTCGATTGCTTGGAAGTTGATGTAAAAAGCAAAGATGGGAAAAAAAATGAAGGAAAGTGATGAAAAAGATGTAAAGCACTTTACCTTAATTCCAGTGTTTCCATTGGCCAGCTTATGCAAGCTGTAAGGCAGTTTAGGTCTTTCTGCTTGGATAAATGGGTCATCGAATGCTCTGCCGTGGAACTTTTTGAAGCCATGGACTGTATTTTTGAAGTTTGTTATAATCTGAACAAAAGGAAATACTTAGCAAAGATAAAAAAAAAAAGACACCTGATTGAATATGTAAAGTGTCTGCAAAAAACAAAATTTCATGGATGATCTTACTTGACTTTTGGCTGCATTTCCAATCATGCGATTTTTGGAGGCCAAAGACACACAGGCCCTTAATGGCAAACAAACAGAAGTAATGTTAACAGATGTGGCGGATGAAGAAGAACTGCAATTTTGATGGCTACAAACTGAAATGTTGAGCATTGTCATGAGGGAGATTTCACAAGGGGGAGTGTCTGAACAAGAACTACAAACTAGGCCAGTGAGACATTGCAGATCACCTTAAAAATTAAGCTTTTCCCATCCAAAATAAAGAGGAAAAAAAAAACTGCAAATCATTGTGTTTAATGACAAAGACCAACGCTTCTCCTCACACAAGGATCCATTTCACATTGGCTAGCAGTGACAAGTCACTCCCTAGCTTCACCTTGCCACAGAAAAATATCCCCATGCACTTAAAGGTGCAATGCTCCTCTCAGTCTCCTTTCCAGCTGCACGGATGCTGCAGCAAATTCAGTTTACAGAAACGGAGACCCACTTGGAGAGGATTTGTTTCAGTCCGCCAAGTTGATTCCTTACATTCACCCTGGGATTTAATCCTCTGTCACTTCTGATCAAGCACTTGCATGCGTTAAAGATGCAGCTTGTAGACGGGCCGTAACTGACGCATTATCGCTATACCATGTCAAAACCTATTTGTTATCCTTTGCAGCCTATACAGTATGCAAACACTTTAAAACGCCTATTAAACAATATAACATGTACAAGTAGGTTAACTGAGTCAACTTAGTCGTGCACTGAACAGCTCGGTGGTGATCGCCAGGAGACATCTCAACTACCTACAAAAATAAACAGTCGTTTAAAAAAAGACCTATAATAACCTGCTGTGACGGGGTATGAACTAAGGCCTCATCACTACCGCCACCACCATCCTTGCTGCCTCCCCGTGCATCACACCGCTCAGTCAGTGCGCCTCCAGTTGCAAACATTGCGTAACAAACTCCCAGCCAGACCACACTTACACGGCAATGATGTCTGTCAATATTTCGGCTATACTTACGGCGTGCATCTGTCACTGTATTCATTGGCAATGGTTTCAATGCCACCGCTCCTGGCCACAGCGATGTAACAATTTTGGAAACCCACATCAATGCCTACCACTGACATATTGAGCGCTCTTAAATTCACCCAAGTTATCCTCCGCAAACGGCCGCACTCACACCTATGAGGAAGGGGGAAAAAATAACACACAATGGCGGTCTGTTCCTAAATTTAAATTTATTTAAGCGTGTCGTCCGCTCTGAAAATATACGACACAGCTAGCCGAGCATGCACTAACTGAATTACTAGCTGTTATGTAAGTAAAGCTGTTTATAGCAAACTCATTCAGTGTAATCCCAGAGAGCAATGATGTCCAGAGCGGATTCTCCCACTCCCAGGCAGCCCTAGCATCACCCAGCGGCTCCGACGGACTGTTTTTCCTCGGGCCCGCCCACGCACGTCTGTGATTGGCTGCGTCACACCCAATGTCCTTACGTGATTGGTGCGACAACCAATCGATAACAGAAAAATCTAGAACCACCTGGAAAAGGGGACCGTTGAGTACGTCACAATCGGTAATCAACGGCACGGGCCTGACGTACATTTTACCCTAAATTTAACCTGACAGGTACAGTTTCCACCTTCAGACCTCACGTGCCTCAAAATCAACACGCGCGCATAACTATAATATCTGTGACTTTTACATTATTGATATCTAGATAATATATGATGAAATGGTGGCACATATCATTAAAGTAAGCCTACCTGAAAGCATTGTTTGCTGGAGGTAAAGCTTAGAGTGCTCTAAGACGATATATTGAATATACATACAAATTTTTATAGGATTAAATTTGTGTCTGTACAGTAATGTTTACTGTTATTGAAAACATTTATTTATAGCGACAAATAATGCTGCTGCTTACATGTCTTATCTCCATCGTAATGATGGAGTTCTTTAGGTACCTACCATAAGATAAAATGTTCCAGATAAATACCCTAATAAATAAATGTACATATTAATTATATTATTGGATCAAGGAGTAATTTTTAAGTTATAAACGGCAAGTTATATAATGCCAACCAGTAAAAGCATAGTAATAAAGACATGATTTTATATCAGCGGAAAAGAGACAAAAAGGAGTTTTGGGGGGTGTTTTATATTATTATTATACTTATTATATAATATTATACTTTACCCATTATATTATACTATTATAATGATTTTATTCAGATTTCCTCAAGTTGACTCAATAATGGAAAATTGTTGTCAGATTGTTCTTTCTATCTATCTATCTATCTATCTATCTATCTATCTATCTATCTATCTATCTATCTATCTATCTATTTCTAAAATAAATGGTTAATTGTGAGTTTCATGGTGTTTGAAGTCATGGTATTAAACACCACAACAAAACAAAAACACTCTTTAAATTGTAAGGCTTTACATATAATAACATAATTAAAATATTTATAATAATCATAATAATATATATTTTTTAAATCTGGTCCTAGTTCGTAAGTGCAGTCTGAGATGAACGGCAGCACATGACATCATACACCTTGTTATTACTTATTTAACACTATATTCATAAAAGATAAAATATAATAATATAATGGACTGTTTTCATGATAAAGAGTAAACCAAAATGAAAATAACTCTCAGTGGAAACTAAATTAAACTCAACTCAACAGAAAACAACAACAACAACAACAAAAATTATTTTTAAAGAAACTATAGTAACTTTCTTTTTGATTCGATTCAAATGCGTTCAAATTTTTTTAGGGCAAACCCAGAACATGTCACTACTGATTGTCTCGTTCGATTTCAGCTTTATTTGAACACTTGTTCTTATTTCCTTGTTTTCTTGTTGAGGACGTGAATGTTTACTCATATTCGGACTCAGCCCGAGGCGCCCCTTTGCCAGAACAGGAAGTGATAGTTTAACAGGCTGTGCTAGCCAGCTAGTTCAAGTCAGATAGGTTAGCTTGCCTTTTAACTCAGTGTTTACGATGGGACTGTTCGGGAAATCACAGGAGAAGCCAGCAGCTGATCTGGTAAGTAATGACTGATGGTGACCAAAACCTGTCTTTAAGAGCTGTGTCGGCAAAGAGAAAAGAAAGACAGTGGCTCTAGCTAACGTTGCTAACGTTAGCTGTCACATAGCTAGGGCTTGTCCGTCCTGTCTGTTGATACTTCTGGTTGATAATTAAGTGGTCAACAGCACTCTAGTTAAAAAACAAAAAAACAAGTTTGTGACATTAGCCTACATAGTTTTTTTTACACTATTAAACATTACACGTTTGTATACAGTGTAATTAACCGCTTTATGGTTTCTATAATAGTGTGCCTGTTAGCATACATGCTAATATAAGTCTTCAGTGTAAACAAACCATGGCTGTCCTCACTTTAGCCGACATGATGATCCATTACAAATTAGCAGCTGTACATGGCGTTGTTGTATTGCGACACCTGTGTTAAAACGAACATTACATGTACATCCACTCGTAGCTGGCGAGAAACAGATTGATCCGTGTTTTAAAAAGATAATGTGCTGTTTCAGGTCAAGGAGTGGAATCATAAAATCAGGAAGGAAATGAGAGTGGTGGACAGACAAATTCGAGGTAAGACTACAGCCAGAGTTTGACACTTCCAAGACTGTTTACATTGAGTTTATATCACTTTCACCTAAATATCTGATTACCAAACTGAGGACTTAGAAATCTAGTGTAAGTATGATGTATTTAAATCGTCTGATAATTACTGTGGAAACTCATTTGATTATTCATCTGGAAGGTGCAAAATAATCATTTGACTCAGTAAGTCATAAATATACCAAATTAGCTTTTTATAAATGTACTAAATATAATCAAAGACCTGATTAGATAAATTGTGTGTTGTCTGTGTAATGAAAGTGACATATTTTGGTTTCAGATATTCAAAGAGAAGAAGAAAAAGTTAAACGATCCATCAAAGACGCTGCCAAAAAGGGACAGAAAGATGTGTGTGTGGTGCTTGCAAAGGAGATGATTCAGTCCAAACGAGCTGTCACAAAACTTCACGCTTCCAAAGCACAGATGAACTCTGTAGTTCTCAGCATGAAGAATCAGCTTGGTGAGTGTGGCAGAGCACAAGATGGGGAGAAGGGCCTACTTACTTTGTCACTTAGAGCAGGTTTTATGATGGCATTGTGATTATCAGTGCTCTGCTCTGTCACTGAGGACATCTGTTTTGTGTGTTTTCAGCTGTAGCGCGTGTTGCTGGAGCACTGCAGAAGAGCACAGACGTCATGAAAGCCATGCAGAATCTAGTCAAAATCCCAGAGATCCAGGCCACCATGAGAGAGCTGTCGAAGGAGATGACGAAGGTCACTGTTTACCACGATATTACTGTTACATGATTGTTACACTGTGCCACTGATGTTGTCTGATATTTTAATTCTGTTTATTTTGCTTTGTTGAATTTGAGATTATTTTAGTTACAGTTGTGTTCAATCTCTGACCAATTTAACTGCGGTACCAAAAAAATTTGACAACTTTTCATAGTAACCTCCTTATATTTTGTCTTTCCATATTTCTTTCTCAAGAAGAAAGTTGCTAAAACTTGATATGTTTACCTTTCAGGCTGGTATCATTGAGGAAATGATGGAAGACACATTTGAGAGCATGGAAGATGGAGAGGAGATGGAGGAAGCAGCAGAGGAGGAAGTTGACAGGATCCTCTTTGATATCACAGCAGGTGACCAAAATGAAATCACAGCTCAAAGTCACATTTTTGCTTTTGGTTCTTTTGGGGGGTTTTAGGGAGTTTAAGTCTGAACCACAGATGGGCTATGAAGTCAAAATACTGAAACCGCTGATTCTGCTTTCTCTGGTCAGGTGCCCTTGGCAAAGCGCCAAACAAAGTCACAGACGCCCTGCCTGAAATGGAGCCCGCTGGAGCCACTGCGGCTTCAGATGAAGAGTCAGAGGAGGACATTGAAGAGATGCAGTCAAGATTGGCAGCCCTGAGGAGCTAAGGTGAACTGCTGCTGTGCTGCCTGTCAACATCAGATGGCTCACTCCGCGAAGGACAGAGATGATTCTGGTGCAGGGGTTATAGTTTCGAGCATCCTCATCGCTTCTTGTTATAAATTCACATAATCATCTGGGGTTAACATTGTGCTACAACAGTTAATTTTTTGATAGTCATCTGGTTTACTCAGCCAGAAGAAAATGTGGTTTTGCTTTTTGTGAATAAATATCAAGGGTTAACCCTCCGTAAGTCTTTATTATCCAAAGTCAAGCAGAAGGGTAAGAAGGTGTACATAATGTAAGTAAGAAAAGCCTGCTGTGCCTACAGTGCTTCATCATACTCTTCTTATTCTGTCCAAAGTTATTATGGACTGGTTATGGAGGCATTTGGGTGTTTTTGATCCCGAATGCAACAGACTGAATAACTGTTGATGATAAGTCACATCAGAGATGACCGTTCAGCTGTAGTTTTAATCACTTAGGATCAAATTATTATTATTTTTTTGTTCTGTTTACCTGTAGTTAACCTACAAAATCCAAAACACTAGAAGTGGTGGATGGGGTTCACTTTTTGTTTTCTGTACAGTCCAGTCAAAATGTATCTGTTCTTTCTGTGGCTATACACGTTACACTGATCAGAAAACACCACACATTCTACTTTACCTTTTTCTTTTTTTTTTACATCAGCACTCAGCTCATTAAATGTTTGACTTCATCCCCATGACTCCCTCCCAAACAGGAACAAGCAGAGGAAATAAGTTGGTTAGTGCAGAACGTATGTACTGTGGATGTACTGTGTGTATATTTTTTCTATGTCATTGAAGAAAAAAATAAATGAACTTATAAATAAATGCCTGTTTTCTGCCTGCGTTGATCACACTAACCTTTGTTTTTTAATATCCCAGGTCTCTTCTTGTTACAGTAGGCCTTTTGGGATATGTGAATTAGCCAGCTAGCAGCAGGTCAGAAATACAAGTGCACACAGTCGGTTTAATGCTGTCTGGCAGGTAAAATAACTCGATTGGCACTTCGATTTAATAACAAAAACCTATATAAACAATAAAGATAACAAAATAATAATAATAATAACACTACTCCAAAGACCCCACTCTTATTAAGTGCAGGAGCTATGAGTCAAACTATAATGAACTAACGCCTGCTTTTTTTTTTTCTTTTAAAAGAGGCAGAATTTTTATTTTTAGGAAGGGTTCATTTTCAGTTCACCCCACTTCAAACCAGCTTTTTGTTTTCTCTTTTTTTCTTCTTTTTTTTTTTTGTTTGTTTTTGCTTTTTTTTTCCTTTTTTTTTTTAATTGG
>VOQK01009800.1:33147-45879 GCA_015052645.1 Benitochromis conjunctus | reverse complement strand
TAGAGGTTTTTTTTTTCCCCCCCCCCCCCCCGGTCTCATTTTTACGGTATTTCTCACATCACGTTTTTCTTAAGAGCATAATTGAACAAGAGGAGAGGGTTGAAGGGGGAGGAAGAAAAAAAAATGATTGCGCGGTGCAAAAATTAAACATTAAAAAAAAAAGTCACGACAAAAATTGAAGGTGGTAAAAATCTTGTTTAACTGACAAAATGGAAATTAACGCTTTCTGCTAAAAGATTCACTCTCCCACATTTGCTGCCGGACTTGGCTATCTCTCTCAGAGCCTAAACTGAATTTCCTCCTATTATTTATTTTCAGGGACAATAAGCTAACAGTTCACAGTAAGTCTTTTGTAAATTTTCCTCATACAGAAAGTTTGTGCTTAGCTTTCCCACACTGTGATATCCACTAGACTATTAAGATTTCTGAATAGGGCCCTTCAGTTTCTCGCAGACTTACAGCAGAGTTTGAATGGTGAAATGCAAATGAAGTGCTTGCTGATCCATTCTCTCAGTACCTGGCTGATGTCTATATAGAAAGCCAAGCATCTGAGTGCATGTCTCTCTGCGTGTGGATGAGGATATAGAGACAGAGGTGAGGCTGGCCAGCAGTACACCTGCAATTAGCCATGCACCTGCATCATCTGAATTAAAGTGCATGAGCAGAAGTCATGCTGGCTTCACTACCCTCAGCCCCCCTAAACAAAACACTGAAGTCATTTGCAATAAAAGAATCAGTTGTCTCTCTCTCGCCCCTCCCTCTTTCAAAAGGACCCTTTGCAAAGGAAATCAGTTGTCTCTCCCTTCATGGACATCATGCCGTGTGGGCTCCCATGGAAATGAGTTTTGGCATTGTTGTGCCGAGGCACCCCCCCCCCTCTAATAAATTGAGGAGGATTAAGGGAGAAGAATGTAATAAAGGATAGTCATTTCATCATGACAGCCATTTTTAGAGGGGGTTGGGGCAGCCAGAGATTTAAAGGATAATCAGCCCTGGGTTTATTTCCATAACATGCATTACAATCTGCTTCTTTGAACTTTGCTGCCACTTAGGTTACTAGATTTGTACGAGGAAAAAGAGAAGAAAAAAAAAGCACTATTATCAAATGTTTAGTGTTGGAGGGTTGAGTGACATATTAGAGACATCTGAGTGAGTTATTAAACCGTTATGGCTCTTGGAGATTATTATGCATTAATCTAAGTACTTTGAAGTGTGTGCGTGTGTGTGTGTGCGCTTCAAAAGTGGAATTATGAGCATACATCTCCTAAACTAAGGCTGTAAATGATATTTAAGAGTCTTGCATCTTCTCACTTTCAAATTTCTTTCCTTGACTTCTTATTTATATGCAAAGTTCATATAAAATTAACCTCAAGTGGCTAAAATATTTACTTTAGTCTGATCACGCTGCCAAGTTTTTTCTACACAAGTATTAGTTTTCATTGATCATGAAGTCAGTGTCCACCCAGCCCCTGCTAACTGTTTAGTCTCTGTATGTGATTGGAAACACTTCAGAAATGGTGACCAGCAGCAGGTGAAGGGTGCCCGAGCTTTGAAGTCTGTGCTCCTTATTGATCCCGTGCATATTCTAAAAATCAAAGAAGGCATCAAAGGCATAGCTAAACTCTTTAAGACTCCGCACACACCAAAAAAAGGGCACCAATGACAGCGTGAACAAGCAAAGCAGGTGGTGGCTGCTGGTTGGAGCACTCACACCTCCAGCTCCCGTCACGGCCCAGACAGACCGCTCAAGGCTTCTATTTTAATGTTGGACAGCAGTATGGCTCCCACTTTGACTGGCACTTATCTCTCATTAGAGGACAGAGAAGCAGCTCGGAGAAATCTAAAGCTCAAACGAATAACCAAAAACACTGCAACTGCAGAGGACAAATTACTCGAATATAACATTTGCTGCTATAAGTGAAGATACTTGACAGTTATCTGTGTTTGAATGCTAGTGCAGGATACTATAAATTATAGTATTATTGGGGGCTAGTAAGTATTGCAAAAAATGTAAAGCAAATCTGAATTTAAAAAATATGGTGTGCTTTTATCAGCAGCGAATTCTTTAGAATTTTTTCTAAACAGTATCAGTGAAACTGGAAATCTTAGCAGTGTCCGTCATTTGTAAGCAAACATGATGCAACATGTGCTGCCCAATTTCATAAACATAATAAGGCTAGTGGGCTGTACTCACCGGGAATGACACTAAAACAGACGATAGCTATAAT
The DNA here is from genome assembly GCA_015052645.1 of Benitochromis conjunctus. Classification (NCBI taxonomy): domain Eukaryota; kingdom Metazoa; phylum Chordata; class Actinopteri; order Cichliformes; family Cichlidae; genus Benitochromis; species Benitochromis conjunctus. Next base: position 43,651 of record VOQK01009800.1, on the reverse strand, counting down.
AGGCAGCATGTGTACAGTGTAGAAAAAGATACTTGGATAGTAATTTATATTAAAATGTTACTCATTTGCAACAGTATTGATGGCAACAGTGCCATCTTCACCTTATCTAGCTGACCCACAACGTCCTACATCCCATCCCCTCATTAGCAGCTAAACACACGAATCGCAGCACAACAAACTCAACAAAGCATCTTAAAAAGTGACACTCTGGTCATTACAAAGATGTTCCTGTGGTCAGTATAACTCCCATTTCAGCAATATCAAAGTATTAAACAGTTGTCGTAATTATTAAGCTGGCCGGTATACATGTTAACGTTAGCCCTATTTATCTATTTCATAATTACCCACATTAGCTGTCTATTAAGTTATCATAGTGGCTAGCAGCTATGGCTAATAAGTAAAGAACAGCATTAATGTTTGAGCCAGACAAGATCGGTCTATTAGTCTTGCCCATCAGTAACGTTAATAGATAGTCCTATTTCAACAGGATAACAAAACTGTTAGGGTTGAAAAAGTATTATGTTCATTATAAAGTGCTAGATTGAAGCTGAGAAAAGTCTACCAGCAACTAGACAGCATCAGTGTCAACCTTACCAGCACCTTTTAACCAGCAAAGTATCACAAGGAGAACTAAATCTGTATGCATCAATATTATTGTAATCTTTATTTAGGAGTTTTTGCTGTTGTTCTTTTTTGTTTTTAATTCAAGCAATTTCTATCATACATACACTCAGGATGCACTGGGGCCAGTATCTTCCTTCTGACAACTGGACTGGAGAATTTGAACCATGAACCTTCTGATAAGCAGAGGACCAGCAGCTTCAACTTTGTTTCTAACCCCAATAAAAAATTTTTTATCTGTCATTAACTTTCCTTTAAACAATAACAAGAGAATTAAAATCATTTAGGAATTACTTATTTATATAGACCCAATTATAAGAACAAAAGGACATTTTCTTTAGTATTTGTAGTATTAGTGATATATATATATGGCCAGATCTAATTTTGTGGCTACCAATCTCTCTGACAGCAGACTATACACAGAGCCAGCCATCACCTCAACAGTCAATGGCTCCACTATTGGCAGAATTGATGACAGTAACGCAACAAGGTGGAGACTGCAGTCGGAGCATCTCTGTGACACTCCAAGATAAATCCACACTCCTTCAACCTCCAGCTCCCCGTCTGATGTATGCCTGTCCTCTGCTCTCCTTGGGTGCACATGGGAGTTATGTGAGCCTTTCTGGGACCAGCGGGAAACAACGCTGCCACACCAGCTCACTGTTGGATTACCCTCATTGCGTGAGTCTTTGGCCTCTTTCCTCTTGTGACGACACAGGGTCGAGTTTACGAGAGACTGATTTAACTCATTCACCGCAGTCCACTGCCACTAGCCACATGCCTGCCAGCCCAGTGATTCTAGTACAACACTAAGTGGTCCTGAAATGAGGAGACAAAATGCCTCTTTGACTCAGTTCACAAAGATTTAATTTTTTAGGGGCGATGATGGTTTGATTTTATGCCCAGCACTCTCCGGGGAGTTAATCCTAAAGAAATATAGCTCAGAGCACTATATGTAGCTCCTGTAGTTCCACGTTTTAGAATCTGTGCTAATTTGCTTACCTTCATACTAGACATGGCTGTACTCTGGTGCCTCGTGGTGCCTTTTAAAGCTAAATCTCAAGTGACAAATATTAAAGGTCAGAAAACGGCTTAATGGTTATTTTCAAAGCAAGAAACCCCAATATTTCCAAGTCTAGCCTTGTTAAAGGTAATGATTGAGTTGATGATTTTCTACAATTTATCTGAAATGAACATCAAATTTTGGTTATACTTGGTCAAATAAGTAAGACATGACCAGTGTTGAACAGCTTTTCTCCCATTTACATGAGATTACTTGAACCTGAAACCCAACAACAGGAGCGGTACTGCAATGGGCAAGTAAACAAGCAACAAACAGCACCTTAAAAGACCACAAGAAAACCACTAAAATATTGATTTAATAGTTAAATCAAGAAACAAACATGTTTTCTTTCTCCCACAGCTATCAAAAGGGGGTGTTTTATATCCGTTTCTCAGTTTGGGTTGTTTATTTGCTGCCTGAGCCTTGATGGAGAGCACTCTACATGATTATCAGTTCAAACTTTACTTTGAAAACGTTGTGTAGTGCCATTTTTTTTTTCCATTTGAGAAAAATATGCAAGTGCATGACACACCATGGACTTTGTCATCATAATGAGTGAATATTAAGGCTGCTTCATTTGACCTTAAGAGTTTCACGTTTCTACTGGAAGTCAATCGAGTTAGAAAATATATTGTGATGATAATTTATTTGTCTAGAAATAAGTTCCAAATACTGAAACGTGCATCTGAAAATCATAACCCTAAACTTTTTTTTTTTAATCCTCCCCTTGCTGATTGTACATAGATTGAAATGGCTGATCTTTCTCGTTTTACGGGGTGGAAGCTCAAGAAAGAAAAAAAAAAAAGCAAACGCAAAAAGCTTATCCTGCCTTTTCTCAAGAGACTTAACACTAATACATACAATGAACCTACTGACCCTTGAAAGCCCTCTTTTTAGTCATTGTAAGGATGTCATGTTTTTATTGGCTTTGTTTTTTAAGTGCTGTAAGTAGTTCGTACAGCAAAACGTCTAACAGAGGCATCCCACTGACGTCCCAAGGGACACAACATGAGTAATGCTCTCACATTTACAGGGCAAACAAGGGATACACTTTGCATTGGGGGTTCTAATCATGCTATTTTCAACAGAAAGCTGCAGACGTTTTCATTCCAATGCTTTTTTTCCCCCCTTTTCTCATTATGAATTTCTGGTGGATTTTTTTGGTGGAGATTTTCTGTAAAAAGTATCACTGATTCATTGGGAACAAGTGAACATTCATCTGTGGCTGCAGTCAGATGTTTCCTTCTGCTTTGGTGTTTCTGATCCGTGTCATGTAATTAAAACCCAAATAATGACAAGTCAACTCCTTTACAAGGAGGATGAGCATTAACTGAGAAGTTTTGGGGCAAAAAATCCAAATAAAATCATAGAAAAAAAACGTTCTAATGAGCTATGAATTGCAATTGTGTTTGACAAAAAACGTGCAGTTTTCAACATATTTGTATTTCTTAACATACTTCCTCCACAGTGTTCCAGCTCAGGGCAATGAGAATGTTTAGAAATGGTGTGAAAAAGTCCGCTGCTTGTGGCCAAAAGAATGAACTATGGCAGACTGGAGATTGTGAATAGCCCTTTTACAGGTCACAGAATCCTTTCAGCCCACTGACATTGTTATTATCTGACCGTCATAGATGGACCTAATTAATATTCTAATCATATGCCTCCGGAACATTGTAAGCAAAATTATCCGCTGAGTACCATTTGCTTATTCAGTTAGCCGTTGACTCTGTTGGAGAGAAACCACCACTTTGGGAAAAGTGAACATTTTGTAAAGGCTAACTTAAACATAAAATCTAGACTATTTCACTGGTGTGTTTATAGAATGACACAAAGTCAATCAAAAGTAATATCTAAATTTAGGAGGAAACTTTAGGCTTGTTAGTTTCACAAGCATAAGGATTCTTTGAGTTCTGATTTGGGGATCTTGTTAACTACCACTGACCTTTTGTTGGGGGGGAGCAGCAATATGTCTTACTTCTTCAAATTTAATTGACAGAAATCCTTCCAACTCTTAGTATCAAGATACACTCATGATAACTGTCTTGCAAGTCTTCAAACTCTTGCAAGTACCCAGATAATACAACAGTCCTTTTTGAGCATTCCACCTTTGTATTGGTGCCCAATATTGGAACTGTATTTTAATAGTTTCTGAAGTGCCTACAAACGCCATGCTGCAAATCTCCATCATTATTGCTCCCCGTCTTCTCTGTGGGGAGTTAGGAGAGTTATGGAGTGTTGTGACGAAAGAGACCTGAAGTCGACAGACATCTTTCCAGGACGCACAGTCTCGCTATGGAGCGCCATCAGATGGGAAAGTGAACAGACTGAAATGCTAATTTCCACACAATGATAAATCTGCAGTATGAAATTGTCGGTACAGAGCTCTCGCCCTGAGGCTGTGCGTTATTGCTTTATTCTATTAGTCAGTTATTACCAGCAATCACAGTCAACCCCCACTGCCCCCACACACAAAGGCCCTTTTACATTACATTTATCAGGCGTTGTACAAACGTTGAAAACATATGACGGCAGCCCTGAGAGCTGTGTTTCCTCTGGGGCTGGGGGCCTCTGTAGAGGGAATGGAGCTCCAGCTGGCCCATAGTGCATCTGTTCACTGGGCTGGCCGGCAGTGACACCATGAGGGCCACTTGCAATCTTCTCCATCAAGCTCTCGCACATCCTCCTAAAAATGGCGCTTGTTAGTTTTTATTTGTGTACATTTAAGGATCTCTTGAAAGCGACGACGTTTAAGGCTCAGAGTCAAGTTTTCAAAGTGAAGTGTGAATGCTGATGACAAATATAAGTTTCTGCTAATGCATCTGTGACAGCCACCTGACTTTGCACTTCTAATTCTGGTACTTCTTCACCCAGATGTTCAGCCCCATGCCCTCTCTTCAAGTCCTCGTATGGGAGCAGCAGCCTGAGGCTGTTTGAATCACTATCTGTAGAGTAATTACCATACTGCTTTATATAATGCCAAGGCAATAATAGGGTGATAACATCCAATTAAGTAGTGTTCTCTGATTTGGACATAGGCAATCTTTCCTCTCTGCAGCCCTGAAGATAAAGTGCCCATCTCAAAATGTCAGATTGCAGCGGCTTAATCTGATTATTTTCAATTAATATTCATGTCTCTATCCTCGGATTGTTGCCGCTATTGACAGTGATAAATTGAGATAAATTCGAAGCCAAGAAACTCCATTTGGTTGAATCGAACTTGCTATACTTTTTTGGCCACTCACTCCCTTCCTGGTTTTGCTCCATCTGTCATGCAAGGTGAAGGAAATATTCCACACCTGATTTTTTTTCTTTTAGGATTAGGGAAGTTTTGAAAGGAGCAAGATACCCATTAAAGGGTGATACAATTCTGTCATGTCATTTCCCCACTTTGCAAATTTCCTCTGAGTGCTGTTGGAAGGTAGCAGGCATCTGTGGATGGCAGCTACCAGGGGGATTGGTGTTTATAGCATTGCCCAGGAGAGTATTGCCTGGGCCCTGAGCGATGGTGGCTTACAATTTTAGCCACTCTATAAAGATGATTTTGTAAGTGTCACTGAGTAAAACCAATACAGCAGCGCTGTCAAAAATGTTAGGTTTTTATGTTTTCAGTAAAAATTTAAATTTGTTACAAAGACAGCTAATTTTTATAGAAAGAGAGACCTGAGCTGCTGTGGTGAGCAGGCTGCTCAAATGGGCAGGCAGATCCGTCACATTTGAGCAGATTCTTCCATCTAGCCTGAGGGAGCGTGGTGCTCACCGTTTGAAGATTAAAACATCCACTGTCATTTCCTGCTCCAGTGGTTGCTTTACCAAGAAGACTAGAGATATGAATTGTATTTTCCACCCCCTTCAGAGCTGATTATCGAGAGCCAGGCCTTTCAGTGGCCTCCATGTTTCATGGTGGTCTCAGGAACAAGCCACCAAAGAGGCGGAATTGGAGGGGTGCAGATCAGCTGTGTGTTGTATTTGTGTAAGCCATTGTTCCAACCAAATACAAAAAGGTGAAGCATGGCTAAATCCTTTCTACTTACTTGTGCAGTTCTTGTGTGTTTGTGCGCACAGCCGCGTCCATGTGCCTCCCTTCACATGCATATGTCTGCGGCTGTTTTTATGTGTGTTGGTCTATTGGTGAGCCTCTGAATGTGGTTGTTGGTGTGTTTAGACCCTCCATTTAGTCTTCCCCTTAGCCCATCAGTGCGTTGTCAGCAGCACATCCAGTAGAGAGAAAGGCCGGGGATTGGACTAGGTACCATAGTGGGGGGCTCTAATAGAGCCATCAGTCAAGTGCCTGTCCAGTCGACCATACTACAGAGCGTTAGCGTTAATGCTGAGGCGCATGGCGTAAGCGCTGAGGAGCAGGGCTGTTTGTCAAAGGGCATCCAATGTGAAGGAAGTTGTTAGTTAAGTGTGTTTGCCCTGTCACATAGCTGTACGACTATCCCACTGGAGCACCTTTCTGTGGCAGCTTTGGTTTGTTGTCAGAAAAGCCAGAGGATGTAGGGTGTGCTAGCCATTTAACTAACTGGAAGCATTTTAATAATAATAATAATAAAAAAAACAAACATTTAAGGACGTCTCTTTAGCCCTGTGAACTATGATGGGCTTTTTTACTGTTTTATGGTCATTTCTAGACCAACCATTTAATCTTAATAAATGAGGACTGACCAGCGGTCTGTAAGTTAGCACAATATCATGCTCTTCCATATATTTTTTATTCCATCAGATACTCTGGGTTTTTCTAAGACTCCAAACACTGCAGTCTCATTTATGCTGATGTTTGATTTTTGGGGGAAATGCGCATTGAGAATGTTAACACTTGAAGGAACTATGAAAACATTGCTCAACGCTTAATGTTTTTTTTTTAAAATAAGCTTTAATATCATGTTACTTATATAATAAAAGTTTAATTAATAATCTCAAATGGTCATTACCCGAACCTCTAATCATAATCAAGGCTATAGCAGATATTCATTTGCTGTTGTCTGTCTATAGTAGCATGAGAGCTATTTTAAGGTTGGCTGGAAATGCGTGTGTTTGTGTTTGTGTACGTGTACGTGTGCAAGCCACTCCCTGTGTGACCTTCTGGAGTGTGAGAGGAGCCACAGTAAGTCACACACTGACTCTGCATGGAGCAACAGCCAGCACTGCCCACTCTGCATCACAAGATCAGCATATCGCTCCACTTCTGCTGCATCACAGATCATCCTTCAACACATTTTTTTTTTTAAATTCCTGTGTGCCATTTTAACCCTGAACTGTCCTACAAACGCTTCTTTTCCTGTTTATATGATTAGCCCACAGTTTGGGACTTGTCAAAGTAAGAGATGACAGAACATGAGATTGTTTTGGAGCTATACTGTCTCTCTGCAATATAGATTTTCAGTATGTGAAACCATGTGAGCATTATGTGTCACATTGAATTTCTATAACACATACATATGTCAGCTAATTAGCATTATTTCTGATAAAATAAAGTCTCACCTGAGCAAGCCATATGTTTTTTCCGACAGACTTTACAGAAAATATTTGTAACATACGGTTCATCTTGACGCTTCTTTGAGAGGAGAATCTTGCCTCAGGCCAAAATTGAAATAGCTCAGCTGTTTCCAATACAACAGCTCTGTTTTAGCAAGAACAGAAGTCGAGATTTAAAGATAGCACATGTTGGAGCATATAGATCTTATGTTCACATGGGACTTGCTGCTTGTTTAGAGACTCTCTGATCAAAGCCACCCCTCCTGAGAATGGCTTTATTAGATTTCACACCTTCCCCCCAGGAGTCGGGGAAAAACACAAAGCATACTTTTCTACATCAATAAATATTCATTTTCCTCTGAGATTGATCCCTTTTCAAGTTTTTTTTTTTCTCTTTTTTTTTTTTATTAAATTGCAACACATTAGGGTTTATCAAGGCAGCGTAATGGCTATTTTGACACAAATAATCAAATCCTACAATCTTTTTAAGCCTTGTAAAAATCATCCTGCACGTTCTGACCCATCAAAACGAAAAGAAAGAAAAACAAACCGCTACCTTCGTCTTGATGAACTGCATTCTCATCAGCATAATGACAGAGGAGGAAAAGCAATGCCATCTTTTAATTGGTTGGGATTAAGTTTGGATTGAGAAGACTTTTTGGTTGAATGAGATCTGGGCATGCTGCCAAATGAATAGAAAATGGTGTTCTCTTCCTCTCGACTGGTCATGGCACTCCCTCGTCATTAGGAGGAAGTGCATGTGAGCCTTTCCAGATTTGATTTTAATAATGCCAATGTCTTCATTTTGCCTCCCAGCCTCCTTAAATGCTAAGTTTGGGGGTAAATGCAATTCTGGCTCGCCTTTCTCCGTTTAGGATCTGCTATAAAAACACGTCGCGGTTCGTTTGATTTCCTGCTCGAGAAGTATCAAGCATACAGCGGGACTGTTTGAAAGCAATACTCTGAAATTGAGGAATTGTATTAGCTTTCATGAAAGAGTTTAGTTTCACCGAAGGGTGTTAGAATGGGGTGAACCTATTGCGTTTGGGTTTTATGCTTAGTTTTTAACAAGTGTTAATGTCCAGATCTGAAAAACAAAACCCATGCTTTAGTGGCAAAAACTGCAGTTCTTCAATTTGCCACTTGAGGCTTGTTCCAAAACCAAATAAATCCCTGCAGACTCCTACTGCATAACTTCCAATTTTATAGTCGTTAATAAAGATGTTTAAAGACTGGTTTGGCTAACTTCATCCTTGTGTTAAAACTGTAGTAGTAGGTGACTTTGTTTTTAGGTATTCTGCTTAATATATTTAAAATATTTAAATTGCATTATTAGAGGCATGCTTGCTCTGAAAAAAAGCAGCTGCCTGCTAGTTGTCAATGCAGCTAATAAGAGACACAAAACAAGGCCTCCCATTGTGTTTGTGTTGTTGGTGCTGTTTGGAGAATTTTTTAATGCAATTACCTGACAAAATGGCTTAGACTGGATTCACACGGTCTTTAATGTGCTCACTTCTCAGTCACTTTGAATGTACTAATGTCACACGTTGTAGAACTGAATTATGAATCTGCTGCTTTGCTTGTTTGCGTAGAAAAAAAAAAAAAAAAGAAACTTCTTAAGTGCCACTGCAGGTTTCAGGCAAACAGATCACATTTATTCGGCACGGCTGTTAGCCAATGAAATCACATTATGCAAATATCCTGAGAAAGCAACACGGTCTGCTGTGCTTTCCAGCAGCAAAATAAAAAGTTGATCATTGCAGTGAATAATCAGCTTTTGTATATGAACAGCCACTGACAATTGGCTTACTTGGCTCATGCTAACTGCTAATCTAAGCTCAAACCTATCTCGTAACAATTGGTTACCGTTGCTATAACGATTCCACAAGCAAAAATACTGCTCCAAAAGTGAGAAGCAAGCACTTAACCAATGCATTCATGTGAATATGAAGCTGAAATCATACAAAACAGCTAATCTAGAATTCTTTGCTGCAGTTTTAGTGAGTAAAACTATTTCACTCTTTTATTAGCGCATATCTTTGTGATGCACATATAAAGTCCCTGCATGAAACTTATTTACCCAGTTGGATAAAACCCCAATGTCATTCCCTTGGTCATAACTGGTTATGGTACGATGCCAAAAACTAAACCATAGATGGCTGCATATTGATGTCCTTTCCACATAGGAAACGATATCCATTGTTTTATGTGTGTATTTTATATGAGTGTAGACTTATATATAGTTAATACACAGGCAGAACAAACTAGTTTAAGAAAAAGAAAGAAAGAAAAATTAAAGGTTTTTATCGTTTTTGACATCTAAATTTGATTATATTTGTGGGATGATGCACTTAATGCTTTGGACGCTTCAGACTACAATAATCCCATCTGTCTGTGGGATCTATGTCATAAACTGCAGAATACTACAGCGCACAAAGGAAGATGATTAACTCAGCAGGCTTCACAATGCTCTCTAAAGGTGTGAGGTTCTGACTTTGAATATTTTGTTTTATTTTAATCTAGTGTATAAAGACATAGTAGAACACACTTACTGAACACAAACTTTCTCTTGCTAGAAAGTCTAACGAGGACGTCTAGTCTGTGTTTCAACCTTGACTGGACATTGAGAAAAGACCGCCAGCTGATGGTTATTCAATGTCTAAACATTCACTTTAGAATATAAAGAATGGCAGGGGTCAAAATGTTGAAATCAGGGCTTCAATTAAGAAGTTACAAATTAACAAACATCTACTTTTTATATATTCTGTTACATTACAGCAGCTGTAATTCTGCAATGGTCTCTGTGGCCAATTACTCTACAGTATTACATATATCTTATTTATGGCCACATGATTACCAGAGTGTTTGACAGATAGTGCCACTATGTCCCCGTTTCACCATTTCAAGTGCTGGCATTGTCAGCATACAAACAAACAGGCAGAGTGCTGTTTCCTGCTCTCCCCAAATGAACCATCTGGCCTGGGAGCCAGCTAAAGCCAGAGGTTAGAGCTCCATTTCCCTCCCTTCTTGCCACATCACCATGACAACGGATATAGAAATCACACTGTCTCCTGGGAAGAAAGCCTGGGTGACACCACACAGTGGCACTTTTGTGGTACATGAAGAGAGCAGGGTTCATTTAGGTGAGCCGGTCAAGGATGAGTATTCAGTCCTCTGAAGAGGAAAGATCAGGGTGGACAGAGAGGGAGGGGGGGGAAAAAAAAAAAAAAAAAAAAAAAAAACAAGCAAAAAAAAAAAACAAAAAAAAAAAAAAAAAAAAAAAAAAAAAAAAAAAACAAAAAAAAAAAAAAAAAAAAAAAAAAAAAAAAAAAAAACACCAGTGCG
>VOQK01009796.1:42202-53807 GCA_015052645.1 Benitochromis conjunctus | reverse complement strand
ACAGAAACAACTCTGTAGCATAAAGACAATGATGACTCCCATTTTTTTGCGTACTCTCACGAGTATCTTCTAGAAATGCAGGTTATTGGATGTTCTTGTTAAATCTTTCTCTATATACATTTTTATTACATATCCATATATCATAAAAAGAAGGCAAATCCGTCAGTGACTGTATTACAAATGTTGGAAATCTCTTATCGTTGTTGAAAGGACTTCATATGTGTATTTATATAGATTATATTGAGAAAAAAAATCTATCCAATGACCAGTGTTGCTTTAGAGTAGATATCTGAGGTGTTTACACTGCTTGTTTATCTTGCAATAACTTCTTTTGTTTTTTTTTATTTTTCTTTGTTTTGTTTTTTTGTGAATGAAAAATTGTTTATGGGGCCTTTTGCATGAAAGCTGCAATTTGTTGTACTTGGGCAAATAACTGTGTTTATAAAACTTTGGTCTTTATTGACGAAAGTATGATTGAGCTAAGTTTCAGACTGTATCCATACCAAATTGTGGATTATTTGCCTTTCAAAGTCTTTTTGTTGTGTATCTGCAAAAAGTGTGTGTGAATTAAAATCCACCAAACAGAAAACACACTTTGCCTTAAAGTTCAAGTGTGAACTTTTTATGAAACAGAACTGTGCCGAATCAGAGAAGCAGTATTACTTCAAATGCAGACTACTCAAGTTTAATGCCTTTATGAAAAACTGCTGGTACGACATTATGAATTTACTCATCAGCGTATATCTATCTATATATGAACATGTTTAAATAAAATTACAACACAGAGTTGTAGAATACAATGCTATTTTTTATTTTATGTTGGAAGTATTCTTTGGTATAAATGTACATAATTTGTATCATGTATTAATTGTGTAATTAACTGCCTCCTGAAAACTGCAAAAGAAGAGTAAATAAACCTTGAAGATTATACACAAACATGTTTCTGAACTCTGCATGGTGCTCGAAAACCCATAAGCATTAGCCGAGGCCTGGATATAACAGCAAATGGGACCTTCAGTCTCTGCTGATAGTGTGCACACATCATAACTTAAAGACAAAACAAATGCATTACAAGCTAACACATGGCATTTGCTGTTTTTAAAGAAAATTACAGACATTCATTTGCACAGCACAGCAGTCCTTTCCATGCAAACACACACTCGTTCAGAATCGTCGCTGAAAATCAGAATCATAGGTTTTGAGATTAAAACATTTGCAAAAGCTTCAAACATTATGCAAGGGAAAGCCTTGAACAATTCCCAGGCATGTTTCCTCAACAATGCCTTATCTGCATTTCCATACTTGCACCACTAGTCTTTGAACGCCATGTCTAACGGCCAGTGACTAGCATTAGAGCAAATAGGGCTGCACCCAGCACTGTCTTCGAGACGGTCAGTCTTCCTCGTTGCTTCTGAAAAGAGCCTGTGCTTCTATCACAAGGAAGAAATGGGAGTCGAAGGGAGAGAGCGAGAGAGGGTAGGGGAGGGAGGGGTGAGTGCAAGAGGGGGAGAGAGAGAGAGAGAGAGAGAGAGAGAGAGAGCAATGAAGGTCAAAGCCTGTCATGGCTGCAGGTGGCTGGTTTCCCCCTCCCGCCCCTCAGTAACCCATTCTCCACACACAGCTTTCTCACTCACCAACTCATACTCTGTCTCATACACACACACACTGCACACAACATACACACATATCTCAGTATCACTTGGTTTATTTTATTCTTGCATGGCATACACACACACACACACGCACGCACGCACGCACATCCACACATACTCCATTCATTTCTGTTCCCCCTCACATGCGCACGCAGCCCTGTTGTTTTGATCCTTCATTCAGCGCATCAATAGGAAGCTTCATCAAAATATTCACAGGCAGAGAAGCTCCCCTGAAGTTCAGATAGGGACACCAGCGCATGAACAATAGCTAAAGCTGTTAGGCTGCATGGGCACTTCTTTCCTGGAACAAAAGGTTTTATCTGAGAATAATTTGTCTCATATTGGGATGTATAGATTCAGGTGGTCAAATGACCACCAGTGGTCCTTTTTTGAGGCTCCTCACGGTTCTGAAGTCTTGCATTGCTGCCAAAATGCCATATATGAACGTGTAAAACTGGGGAAGTAACACAGAGATAAAAATCTCTGCAGAAACTGTTAAAAATGCCTGGGATATTCAGTATTGCTGACAATTTCAGAGAGTTCTCATGCTGTAAAAAAATGGAAGTGGGTGCAGGATACATCAGGAAAGTATCAATGTCTACCTCTACACACAAAAGGGCCCCATCCTGCTATGACCTCTCCCACCATCCTCCCCCTCCCCTACTGTGTCATTTACCCACAGTTTCTAAATGCTTCCTACGGCCAGAGTGGAATCTGCTCAGAGGTGCCTGGGCTTTGTGGCGGAAACATAATTAAAGTGGTGAAAGATGTAAAAGGTGAAGAATGGGGATGACATCAGGCCAATTTCACACTTGGCACTCGAATGGCTAGGTCCAAGCCAGGACTCTTGCCTCGCAACACAGATCAAAGCCCACTGTCACCGCACCAGTGCAGGAAAAAAAAGAGGCAAAAGGACACCTAACTATGCTAATCCCCAGGACGAATATATTTTAATCTTGTTAGAATACAAGTTAATGCCGTGGCTCAGTGGCTGAACTTTTTTGGCAAGAATGAGAGGTGGACAGAACTACTTTTACCTTTTCTACATGAGGTGCCTCTGTCTGGCACCGGATAAACAGTCAGAGTCTGAACAAACTTTCTTTTGGACAAACTCACCGTATTATCGAGTCACATACTGTACAGGGCAGCAGATAGCAGTCAAAAGGCAGTGAAAAGGCAAGCAACAGTTTTCATTAAGAACAACGCTGGAAAAAAGAAAAACTGTGTCAGTGACCCCGGCTGAATCCCCACTAGGGCACCTAACATGCAAAGGAAATGAGTATTTTGTGGACTGGTTTGTCCCCTCTCACACTGAGCCCTTCTTTCTCAAAAGCACCTTGGTAACCCTTGATCTCTCATGTATGGAAGTCAGGGTGCTGGGGCCTGCAGAAGTTGACTAGGCAGACAATAGCAAGCGGATGCTTTCTGGAGAAGTCACACCCAGGCAACTCTCATTTCACACACCGTGTTTGAGTGACCCTTGAAAAAAAGAAGATGCAAGACTTTTAAGCAAAGATTCTTTTTGTTCACTTGAAGAAATTCAGGAAAAAGATAAAACATAAATGCACCTTTTCCCATGTAGCTACCATATTTGTTTCCCAAAGTAATGTTTTCTGCTCAGCGAGACTGAATTTTATGCTGCATTCAAATTTCACAAAGTTGTTTTTAACACAGCATGAGTTGCACAGCTTGTACTCTATACTGGTGGATTCATAGATGTGTCATATTTATTTTAAAAAAAAGATGGTAAAAAATTGTAGGAACAAAAATAAGAGAAGCAATTACAGAACAGGAAATGTTTATTAATAAAAAGTTATTTAATATAACGGTCTTAGTAATCTTACATTTAACATGAATACATAATTTCTTGCACCTTAAGTTGAATCGCGTCTTTTGCAGAATGCATCTGGTGTAACACTGACTACGGCTTTGCATAAACTCTTGGCTTTGATTGCTGCTACATCATATTACAATAAGCACTTTAGAACTCTAAAAAAAAACAAAAAAAACACAGACTTTCAAAATAATTTTCTAATATGTCTTAAAGCTCATCTTTTCTGGCAGTGAAAGCAAATACCTTACATGGAACAAGCTGCAATGTTTTCCTTTGAAATGTCTGCAGATATCAGTTTCTGATTGTGCATTTACACTTAAAAGCAGCAACTACAAAAATTATTTTCACTAATCATCATTATATTGCTTAAATTTTGCATTAGATAATTTATTGTTCAGACATTAGATACACAAAATCCCTCCAAAAATGCTTATCTTCAGATTAACCGTTTTCTCTGACCAAAAGATTAAAATTTGTCAGTACATAAATATAACAAAAAAAGGGCCATAAATAAAACTGGTATTTTATCGCAATTCAAAATTTCTTCATAAATTTCTTCTTGATTGGACACCTTTCCAAAGTGATCAGGTATTTGCTCTAATAAGAAATCCTGAGGTGTGGATAACATTTTCCAAACCCCTCTCATTTTGAGTGCATCATGTACAAACGTTACACCATCTTTAAGTATTGCAACAGTGCTGCAGCTAACAGTGGAACATTTTTCTGCCATTTGACCAAATATCCTGTGCAATAGGTATATTAACAAAGATTTTCTCAATCGTCAGCTTCAGTTATTGTAAGTGGGAAAAAAAAAAATCACAATGCTAATTTGAGTGAATATGCCACTTCAAACATGAGTAAAATTTACCTTGAGTAGAGGAGACAAAAATACCCTCAGTAATGAACAGATTTACGTTTCCTTGCATGAATGTGTTATTTAAGCCATATGTAATGCGTTGTGTAAACAGTGTGTACAAAATTTGTGCTGAGTTTGTCTGAACCAGGTCTGTAACAACATCACAAAGCCAAGATTAAAACATCAGCACTCTGGTGGAACAGGAATGCACACAAAGGTATCAAAGGTATCAATTTGTAATGTGCGCTTCATTATAATTTCACAATGATCTGATGGAGTTTAGCAACAACAACAACACAAAAAAAACTGATCCACTTAACAGAAAAACTCAGGTTGGTTGTATTTCTCCCACATTCTTCCTCTACATACTCAATGAAGATGTACAACGTACAGTCATGCCAGTTTTGGCCTTTTTTTTTTTTTTTGTTACAGAGTTTGTGTTGCTTGCTGACACACAGCCAGACAGGGTCAAGGATACATCTGACTCACCTCAGGCCCCCTTGCTTTCCCCGGGGACTGGCCTGTCACTCACTTTGTGGTTACGGATCATAGCTGACAGAGGCACAAAGTGAGAGCTCGATGCTGCATCAACAGTAGCAACATCATCACCAAAACCCATCCTTAGCATGACATCTTCCTCCTAGTACACCAGCTAGCTCCCTGCACTGTGGAAAGGAAATAAACACATTCACACCAAGAGGATCATAATAAACTGTCATTCAGTGAAAGTAGGAAGAGCTAAAAATAAAAATTTGGACATTTACCTTTAAATTTTCCACACTGCAGTTTGGATGTAGAGTGCCTTGCAATAGAGCTGTTAAGAAGAAGCTGCCAGTCCTGCAAAGGTTTAAAATGATTGGGTATAATACTTAATTTTAGCCAGTTTATTGAGATTGGTTAGACCCATCTATGCTCTGTGAGCCATTTTAAAAGGGTCTCAAGCTCACTGAAACAGTACTGGGTTGGTGTAGCGCACAGCCTTTAATTGGTATTAGTTAGATGACATAATATACACATGCACAGAGCTGTTTAAGAGCAAAGGGTTTCAATAATCACTGATCGCACTACTTTGTTCTGTCAACATTAAAAATGAATATGGTCGCTGAAATACTGTACTGTATCACTTCAGAATACAAATGATGCAGTGGCCAATGCATGCAGTACAAACTAGTACATATTATGAGTAAAATATGAATACTTTAGAGGATTTTTTTGTTTGTTTTTTAACATCTTTAGATAGTACAGAGCAGAAAATCCTGTGTTAATCACAAAGATCCCATAAGCAGTTGTATAAACTTGTAACCAAAAACATGAAGAATGGCAGCACGCCAAAGAGTATGTTCATGTTCAATTACAGTGTATTAAGTGTAACGCCTAATAAAATATTGCATACTTTATAAATTTGCTATCTGCATTTGCAAGGTGAAAACAGTGAAGCGATGGGTCATATTAGCCATATTACTAGTTTTGAAATCAGTTCATAAAGAAGAATATATGATCGCTTTGAGTACAATAGCTCACAAATTGTTGCTTAAAACAGAGCGTTACAGTAAAATACCGATGGCGGGTGAATCTGTGACAAAATTTGCTAACTATTCAGTGATTTCAGCAGCATGTTCCCGTCTAGACATCTTCGGATTCACATTGTATTCAGACGACTGAAAACACCAAAAAATAATGATCTCGCTTTGAGCTGGCATACAAGGCGAGCTACAGCTCAGTCGACTGTGCCATAGCTCACAGTAGTGGGCGTTTCCCTCTTTCTCCCTCTCACTCATTTTGCTGCGTGCTGCCATTTTAACTGTTCCTGAGTGGCAGGCGAGAGGGCGGGGTTGGAAGTGGCGGCCATGATGGTGAAATTGCTACACTCAGTCCTGAGAAACAGCCTCAACATCAAAGCCAGTTCACACATTAGGTTATGTTGTGGTTCAGGCCAAAATCTGCGACTGTAGGAATAGGATAAAGAGCAACATGTGGTAAATAATACAGGAAACATTTCACTGTGTCTGTGGCGAAACATTCCCATTAAGGAATAACGGTGCTAATTATGTTCTTCTCAGCCTATGAAAACAGTTTTTTCTTTTAAAAGAGGAACGAAGAAAAAAAAATCTAAATATTTGTGCATATTGGCATTAAAAAAAAAAATCTAGACAAGATCTGATTTGCCTTTTTAAAATTCAAACTCCTCACTACTTTATTTCAGTGTTTGTCTTCTTTGGTTCCCAGATTACGTTTAAATCTTTTCCAAGAAATCATCTATGCATAAGCTCTGAGTAAGCAGAGATAAAGAGAAACGCTGTGCTGGATATTAATTTGAGCAACTGAAATATAACATTAATAATGTGAAAAAGGTCGAGAGCGTAACAATGTCTAACCGCACTGAAAATCTGTGTCTTGCTCAACAAGAAGGCGTTACAGCCGCTCGGACGGACAAGTGCTACTCAGCATTTGTTGAAAGTAAGCAAGCAAGTAACTAAATTTTATTTATATAGCACATTTAAAACCAAAGTGCTTTACAATAAATTTAAATCAATACAGGGGCTAAAGACTGATGTTTCACACAAAAACAGCTTATGTTGGTTTTTGTAAGTATGACTAATTCATATATTCATATTTGGATTGGTTTTACCTCCAATTTACTGACTGAATATCACATTTGAAAAAGAAACAGATCAGATTTTAAGATTACTTACTGTGCATGAGGGAGAAAACATCCAAGAGGTGCATCCAATAAAAAGCAAAGTCACAATATAATATAAGTCTTCCATTTTGTAACCCTACTGAAATTATCATACAATATAGGTAGCAAATAAATAAATAAATAAAACCAGTTTTGCCAACAAATTCATGCCTGTGGTTTGTGAAAGCAGATTGCACATTATGTAGGTCACATCCATACCCCGCCTCATTTCCCCACCTCCAACCCTGAAATTAAAAAGAAAAAAAAATGTCTTCCTTGGATGACCAAAGTAGCTCCTAACCAACTACAGTTGGGGTCAAAGTTCATTGTGTCCCCCTTGGCAACACCAGGGCAACAAACAACAACTGTGTCTAGACAGGTCATGGTACACCCCCGCACCATGCCCAACCCAACCCACCACCCCCTGGCTTCTTCCGGAAGGAGGTGTCAGCAGTAGCCAAGTACAGGGTAAACAGGGCATGGGGGGTAGAGGGGGGGTGCCCTTTGGCCCTCATGAGGTCGGATCAGCACCTCCACCCTCCACTGATCAAAGATCAGCGTCCTCCATGCCAGGGCTTTGGTCAAAGGGGGCAGGGTCGAGAGATGAACTCTACATTTCTGTAAGCTAGAGGTGTCCAGACCCAATTGTCTTCTTTCACGGCCCAAAATGGACCCTTCCGGTGCTGCTGATTACATTAGGGAGGACAACCTCTTTTCAAAAGGAGCACCCAGACAAAAGAGGCGCTTCCGTGCCCCTCGCCATCTGGTCCCAAAATAACAGAAAAAGTCCTAGGGAAAAAAAAAAAAGCCCAGCCAGCACACAGCTTTAAATAAAAGGAAAGCTGTTTGAATAGATGGGATGGCTGGACAGATAAGCAAACATACAGTAAAGCCTCACATTTACGCAGAGATTGGAACCCAATCTACATCAGCAAATAAAGCAGTGTACACGGGCTCTGAGTAGAGGCCTGGAAATGGTATTCTGCCTGTGCACCAGCTAGGGAAAAGTGCCACATATCATCATCACTATTATTGCAAAATATCCAACGCCAAAGGCTCTTGATCAGGTTAAGCTCATTTATAATGGAAATTAGATTAAAAACATTAAAATATATGACAGTTCTGAGTTTTAAATACAATAAAGTCAATAGAAAATAAGATGAATAATTCAGGGCATAGTACGTCAGGCACCACTGCACGAAAAAAGCCAATGTATTGGGAATCCAAAAGGATTTTCAGCACATTAGGTTGATTGCTAATTGATTTGCAACCTCAGACACTGTGTACTCTCTCTGTCGTATCCCTAGTAGTTCGTTTTCGGTACTTAGTCCTCTTCATCAGATGCATTTCTGTTTTGCATGTCATGACTTTTGAATGTCCACGATTTAAACAAAGCAAAAAAAAATTGGCCTATTTGCAGCTCAAGTTGCCTTGAAAGAGAAGAGAAATGCTACTGACTAGCAGTTAACACATTGTTATAGTGTCATTTATTACAGAGTCAGAGTAAAGAGCACACTAACATCTTATTTATGGCATGACATATGGATAGTCACCTTTGAAAAAACATTGTTTATTGCTGAGAAATATTTGTAAATTTTGGAAAATCTGACATGAAATTAATTTCTCTAATTAAAGTCCTAAAAATTTTGACTCTGAAAAAAAAATAAAAAATTGTTTGAGAACTTCCCATTGCTTTATTTGAAAGATTATGACCTATTATAATTACATGCACTTTTCTCCAAAGTGTAAACATACAGGCAATTCAGGTAAGAAACATGGCATCCTGTTGTCGCCTATTCTATAAAAAAGGACTTTTGGAGCTTTGTTTTGCTAATGCTAATTATGTGCTCTGCTATGCATGGCCCGTTTTCCCTCTCAGTTTAAGTCCACAAGGAAATTTGGGGGAATAAACAACCTCATTAGTGGCAAAGGTGATGCTGCCCTTGATCTTGAATGCTTCTGTCAGGAGAAAGGACAATGTGTAGCATTGAGAAGTTAGATTGAGCAGTCTTCCCACATGGGACTAACGGCTATGTTATGAAAACTGATTTCATAAAAATAATCCAACTGCAATGGGGAAAAAGCCCAGCATGAAACCTAACTTCAAACATTAGACATTAGATTAGATAACTTATTTAGCCCAAAGTTGCTAAAAGGCTCTCCAATGAAATACTGCCCATCAATCCGCACTTTGATCATCTATCATTGTTGTCTCTTTAAACTCTGTCTACACAGAACTAGAGTTTAGCATTGTGTTTTAATTGAATGCTTATATTCAAGGTTTAAGTCATCAACACGTCAAATAAGAATAAAAGGGATTTAGGAAATATGAAATAATGCTAGTGCTGGAAAAAAAAAGTGATGATTTAATATCCAATGCACCTAAAGAAAATTTTTAAATAAAGTTTCTTTTCTGTTTTCTTTAAACTTTAGAAACATTCTGCAAATGTATGCCCGGTCCTATATAGTGCAAGTTTTACACAAAGATTATTTCCCAACCTTTTCCATCTTTTCCTGTTTCCTTTTAGGAACTCAACCTAAATCCCACTTTAGTTTTATCTTTTAAACATTATACGAAAAAGTCAAATGTGAAATGTGTGAACACAACCAAATAATTACAAAATATGGTTGCACACTAATTGGTCCACATCTAAGCTGTCAAAAATGGTCAGAGGCTATAAATACATCAGCTAATTCATAAAAATGAACTGAATGCAAATAGAAGTCTGCTGGGCAGGAATTCTGACAGCTAAATCCAGAGAGGAGTGGAAATTACCGTCGACTTCAATGTCTTAAAAGACCAACTCCACACATGACAACAAGCTCCTCTTATCCCTGCTGTGATGCAGCAACATCCTGCAAGATGATATTTTCATCTGTGTCATTTCTAGAAAAAGCTGTTCATATCGAAACAATATGAAGAGAATAAACGAAGGTGGTGAGGTGCTGTGATGTGTAAAGCTCTAGAGTAAAAATAAGATCTCAAAATAAGAGTTTTGTTTTTTTAATAAACACTCCAAAGTTTCAAACTTCAGACATGTCACGCTGATACATACAGGTATAACTGCTCTAAAATGCTAAAGACAGACTGCATTGATGTGCATTTAGACCAGAATTTGACATGTATAAATATGGCTCAGTCAGTCAATTGCCAATGCTGTAAAACTGTAACGATGCTGCCTTTTTCAAGCTGAAAGTCAAACCTCTATAACACACGTAAAGACAAATGCACAAATTCGTGGTTGGTTTTCTTTGTTCTTTGTTTTCTCAAGAAGTACTTTTTGGCTTTGCAATTACTAATAAACACAGTTCTAGAAAAGAATCTCAAATTACAGGACAGCTACAGTCACAATGTGGAATCTGTCAGGTTTCTTTTTTAGGTTTGCATGCTCCAGGATGACAATTACTGCTATACTGTAAATACCCCTCAATCAAGAAAACTTTAAAATTTACATTAAATGTGCACCAGTCACATGCACAACATGGCTGTTAGCCAATTACCATCCACACAGCGTGACAATTACAGAAAATTATTAAATATATTTGCATTTCCTGAACCAGTGCAACACCGCCATAAATGTTAGAGCTGGTTATAAGCTCATGTGACTGTGCTGTTCATTTTGTCGTACATGAACTACCTTCCCATTATTTTTCCCAACTAGGAGAAAAAAAATAAGTAGAAAGAAAACCACAGCTACAACCAGAACTAAGCAAACTCCTCATACTGCCCAGCAAATAGTCACACACCTGCTGAAAATGTCTACCATCTTAGAAAAAAATATGTCAGACAAAATGCGAGAAAACAAAGGTTCTTTAGACTACAAACATAAGAAAAACTCTCTACAGTGCACTGACTCTCTAAATTTTCTATCTGGCTGAAAACAGGAATACTAAGGAGAGTACACTTCCTGTTGCTGTCGTTGACTGACCTTTCAATCCACCACATCATCTACAAACTTATTTACTTGTGGCTAAAGCTAATGTAAATAACAGCAACACAGTAAAGCCCAACCCACCACTGAGTCATTGCATGGGTGTCTGCTGGGGGTTGCACATAACTGGCAGACACTAGCTCAGTGGGATAAGAGAAGCGAGTGTAACATATAGAGGGCAGGTGGTGCCAGTCATGTGGAGTACATGTGCGTCGTCCCAATCTGTACCGTCTTAGCTCCATAATGAGTTTTTTCCTTTAGCAATCCCTAAAATTATGTCATCAGGCCTTACAGAGTACTCATTATTGACTGCAACAAACAAGCTGGAAATAGCACTCAATCCTATGGAGACATGAGAAATGCATTCCAGGGAGGGACTTGAGTCGCTGTGTGAAACCAACAAGAACCAACATGACACCTGGCATTTTACAGCTAAAGTGGGTTGATGCACACTGCTGAGCACAGTAGCGAAATGGCGAGACATGCTTCTTAATTGTGCAGATTTGAGTGTACTGTTCAAAATAAATAAATATTTAACATATGGTTGTCCAAAAAAACCTGAAGCCTTTTTTTTGGTTTTGCAGACAGATGAGGTTTACCAAGCTTAAAGAAGGAACTAAATCGTAATATTAGTGTTTACCTGCAGTGACT